>JXSR01S057936.1:32617-44225 GCA_000969725.1 Ophiothrix spiculata | reverse complement strand
TTTATGATGTGAAAGGAATGTTTTACAAACAAATCTTTGAAAGAGTCTTGATATATAGCATCAACAAATATGTTTAGAGAATAGCCTCATAACCAAGATCAACAAACAGAATACAATTTTAATATTTGATTTTTCTAAAGGTTTTGATCAAAATTTTCCAGATATCTGGTACTAGTAAATGAATGTTATTTTCTAACATAAGACACGTAAATCATCCACAAATAAAATTTCAACATTTTGTCCAATGCCCCTTTTATAAACATATATTCCAAACACTTTCTTCAAACTAGGGGTAAAGCAATTATGAAATAACAAAAAATTAGGAGGGCCTCTCCAATTTTTGAATGTGTCATTAAAGCTGTTGGCATATGCATTTTACATAGAAATAAATAATAAATTTAAAATTCGAAAAATAATAAATGATAAGAAGACTATTTTTTACTTGGCCTCAAAGACACTCAGCAATGGATAATTATATCAAAATAAAAGTATATATTTTTGGAAGTGGATTTGCATACTGAACTGATGGTGAGTAATTTTGTGAACCAAAATTTGTAATTTTGGCCCTAAGGCCCCAAAATCATGTTTTTGGGTTCAAAATTTTACGGGAAAGCCAACTAGATTTTGCTTTGATGAAATTTTTGAACTATTTTACTTCTAAGAACTAGAATCTAGTACTTAAGCAATATCTAGGAACGCATTTCTCAAATTTTTGCTTTTTTTTCTTAGTTTTTGAGATATTGTCAAAAATTGGTCCAAAAAATATCAAAAATCCCACAGCTGCTACCATTTTTGGCAAAACATGACACTTTTTGGCAATATTTCAAAAACATGTTCCCATCAGAAGCTGAAAGAATGGTTATTTGGTGAATACTTCAATAAAAACATTTCTAGACAGATGTATACATTTGCACAGTGGCCCCTGAGAAGCTGAAAGATTTTGATTTTTTTTGGAATTGATTTTGTGGCATTTGGTGAATACAGTACTTCAAAAGAGAACTATACAAATATATATGCACAATGTGAGTCTGAGGGGGATGTGCCCCCCTCAGAAGCTGAAGAGTTTTGGAATTGAATTTGTGGCATTTGGTGAATACTTTTTAAGAGAATTCTAGAAAGATTTAAAGATATTTCCACTGCTGTAAAATTGTAAAAAAGACATATATTTGGTCAAAGTGTTTGTGTTTTTGCCAACTGCAAACTTGTTGACTTGTAATCATGAATTTGCCAACTGCATACTTCTACTTCTACGCGTATTCTCATCAAAGCCTTTTCAGCATCTAGATGAGCTCTCTGGTCCTAGAGAGATGATATACTTTTGAAGGTATAGTGACTATGCACTCTGGTCCTAGAGTAGATGATGTATTTTGACATACGGTCACGGTTGCCGGGGAAGGTTCCCCTACTCTTATTTCAAACGGCCGTAGCCTAGCCCATGACGTTCTTTTACATCGATCCGACAGTGTGTCAGGAACACTTCAGATGGGACCGACGGCTTTACGTGCCCTCCGAAGCACAAAGCAAGTAGAGCAAAGTTTCTTGCTTAAGGAAACAAGGAGACGTACCGAGACCGGGACTCGACCCCACGACAGACAAATGCATTTGATTATGAGTCAAACGCTCTAACCACTCGGCCACGCTGCATGGCTGGGCTTGATTTATTGGAATGTGCACATTTGGAACATCATTCTAGAACAATTCAAGTACAAATCTAGTACAAAAAAATTATACTAGAATTGTACTTACATTGTACTCAAATGATGTTCCAAATGTGCACATTCCAATCTTGTACTAGAATTGAATACAATTTTTACCAGGGGTGATCATGCTCCTTGTCCAAGGGATGTTGACTGTGCTTGAGATCCCCTTGGACAAGGAACTAACTGCTAAAAATTTTGTTTCAAAGGAACCTGTTCAAAATTCAGGTAACTATTATTGGTTTACATGTATACAATAATGTGGGTTCATCAAAGTTCACTCCCTTGAAGGTTGCCACAGAGCCTGAAATGATGTTTGATCATTGTGGTCAGTGCCTAACATGTAAAATGTGCTGAGGATGTGTGGGATTACAAATCAGGGGGCATAGCACATTATAATTATTAATCCCCTGTATTTGTTTTATTTATTATTACACACATGTGTCGGGTTTAGAAACCCAGCAGTCCGCCGTATATTATGCTGGTTTTTTTTAGTCCTATATTGTGCATTAGATGGTCACAGCACAATGAAATGCATCGACTCCAGGAAATACCCTGGGTGGTTTTCCATAATGACCGTACCCATCATATCGAAAAGTTAAGGCCCATTATTCCCATTAAATCAGTCACAGGCAGACCATGCACTGCGTTGTTATTGATTTCCGGGTCAGTGCACAGTGACTCACTGTCATGCATAATATGACTGTATTCAGTATCGTAGTGGTTATGTAACTTCCACAGTAACTGGTTCACGCAAATCCCCTGACAACGGTGTATGCTATACTTTAATGTGGTGATCATTTCGATCATGGTTCAAAACTAGAAAGCGTGAACCAGTTGTTAGGGTGATAATCGGATTACACGTAACACTTGAGACTGAATTGAACGATTGGATGATGTTATACATTTCTCTTCAGTCCGTGGAAAATATTTGGCCCGGGATATTTGGCCAATCGCGCTAAGTTTTATATCAATGTTTAGCTTAGGAAATTGCCGATTAAAATATTAAAAGGCCGCGCAAAAAAACCCAGCCCGAACATGAGAGGGCAGCCAGAAGGTGCCATGAACAGATGAAATTAGTAAAATTGAATTACTTCCTCATTGAAAAACGTTGGACTTTGCCAATGTCTGGAGGTACTGTCCGTGGAAACTATAATCATTTACACTGTTTTTTGTTCATAATTTGTTAGAAGAATAGTTATTATTGGAAAATTTGAGTTGGCCAAAATTTATAATAACATTTTTCTTTTTTCACAGGACAAAATGTTCACGAAAAGGGTCAATTCCCCAATGCTTAAGTGTGCATGTTTTGGTTCCATGAGCAGATGGGACGACTTTTCCATATGAGAGTGTGCTTGTGTCACACACGTACATACAAGACGCCAAAGTTCAGAACATTCGTGGAAACACTGCAATCCCTACTTAACCAAATTCTGAATTGATTTGATTTCTTGCCTACACATTCTAAGTAAGGGGGAGGGTGTCTGTGAACTGTCACTGTTTTTTTTAACCAAATCAAAACTTTTTTTAAAGGAAGGGAGAGGGTTTCTGTGTCCGCTCTTAAAAATGACCAAAAATGGAAATAAGTGAATGTGTGACCTTATTTGGCATGAAAATTAAAAAATTGGCCCAAACCCTAAAAATTAAAAAAAAACACATCTGAATGGGTGTTTTAAATTAGAAATCCAATTCAGAAGTAATTTGTTTTAAAAAAATACTATTTTTAACTTGTTTGGAAGCCCAAATGACCCCAAAAAAAAATCAATATCCCATCATGTTCCTTGTGCAAATTCCTTTTAAATAACTTTAAGCCCCGACATTAATTACAGCACAGCAGCCTATATGGAGATTTTTAAAATACTGAAAAGCTCATAACTTGAAATCGAATGGTCGGAATCAAGTGAAATTTTCAGCATACATTTATGTTGTACTCTTCTTTCTATTTAGTAGCTAGAAAAGAGGTGAGGATATTGTCACATCAGAATCATGAATTGCACCTTTAAGTCATCTTTACATAGCCACTGTGCAAAGTAACAAATTTCTCCCACTTAAAACTGATTGTGACTGACTTTGTAGAGGTCAAGTTCTTTTAGCGAAATACATAGCCGAAGACACCCACAATGTATTTCGCTAAAATCAGCATTTTAGGTCAGCCATGCTTTATTACGTCATATTTTGACCAATGTCCATAAATTTAGTATCAATGGAAAGAGGAGACCCGACCCTATACTATGGTATCAAATATCTTAACTTTGGATGTGTCTTCAAATGTAGGGATTTATTTTTGCCACATATCTTTAAAGGTGCAATTCATGATTTTGATGTGACAAAAACCTCACCTATTTTCTTGCTAGATACGAAGAAGAGTACATCATAAATATATTCTGAAAATTTCACTTGATTCGGACCGTTCGTTTCCAAGTTACAACCTTTTCAGCATTTTCAAAATCCCCCATAGGCTACTGTGTTGTAATTACTGTCGGGGCCCCGACAATAATTAGGAAATGACAAATTTTCTCACTTTTCTCAAAAATGCAAGCACGTATGAAAGAATGGTTTGGAGATCGTAACATATACCAGTTGACGATTCTTATAAGCTAAAAAACTCAGTTTTGATAAAGGTGACCTTAAGGGTGAAAAGTGGATCATGAATTGCCCCTTTAATTTCTCCATGCAGTTTATCTGGTTAGCAGAGGCAGGTTAATCAATAATAATGACATCTGTCAACACATAAATGGCATTGTATTAATGTCACTGTATAAATGGCATTGATTTCATTTTTGCACCATAATTTACGCAAAGAAGAATGACCATCCTGACAAAAGTTCATCGAGATAGCTCCTTCCCTTCTTGGTGATCTTTTTGATACCCTTCATATTGTAAATGTGCTTGAATTTGTTTCAAACAGTTCACATTTTGTTTTTATATTTTTTGTTTTAATTCAGGTAAGCAAATAGATGGCGTTTGGCACACAAGCATCGTGATTTTTGGCAGAGAATATTTCTATGGAGGTGGTGGAGTGGAAAGCTGCCCTCCAGTAAGTTAAATTCATTATCATCATCTAGAGTAGACATGGAGTACACTTGGAGCAAGATTACCTGAATCAAATACTGCCCTCTGTTGATGTTAGCAATGTTTACCTTAAGATAAATTTCACTGATCATGCATATCAGTAAAAGTTTATTTGAGATCCTTGCCTTGGCATGTAAAACGGTATGGTACACATGTGACACGATCAAGGGAAGGGAGTTAGATGTCGATAATTTTCAATTTTCCTATTTTTATTACTATCCAAACCCCATTGGAATTGGTCATCTGGTTCCAGAGATATAACAATTATCTGAACTTAAAAAACAAAGGAATCTTCTACCTTTATTGCTCTGTATCTCAAAATCAAATTATTTTAATATTCATGATTAATGTACATGATAGGTGAACAGCTGATTTAAGAGCACAGCAGAATTTAATCTGCCTATCTCTCAGGAATAGTTAAGGCTCACCCTGGGGTCACTTACATTGATGGAAGGTATGTGTATATACCGCCCTCAAGACCCCCTTTTCAAGCCTCCCCTTCCGCTCCCCAAGCTGCTCATTTCAAGATTTCTTCAGAACTTTCCAAAGACCCCATTTTTCAAAGAAAATGACTCACCAGTAAGTTTTTCTAAGTTTTTAACCTAATTTTGAGTGATTTTCAGCTCAAATAGTTGTATTTTTTTTATTGGAAAAAAGCATTTCCTAAGACCTCAATTTGGAAAAAATCAGTTCCATTGACCCTACTTTTGACCAAAATTCAGTTCTGCAAGACCCTATGTTGAATATCGTGGATATCACTTACCGTTTACCAACAATGTTTTAGTACCTCCCCCCCCCCCCCCGGGAGGCTCACAAGATAAAGAAATGACATTTATCAATATACTTTATCTCCCTACACTCCCCTGCCAATTATTGCCGCTAACTTTAGAACCAGGCGGCATAGGACATGATTTACTTGAAGCTACTAGATTTAGGAACGAGGGATTTCTAAACGCAAATTTAGGATATGTTTTACGTGTATATCAATTGGGTCAAGATTTGAAGAAAAAAATTAACCAAAAAAAAATTACAAAGTGTTCTTATAGTTATAAACATCATTGTGTTATTGCAAATCCGCTGGGTTCACACGTGAGCCTCACTGTTTTTAAATGTGAACATATTTTTTTACCAATTAGTAACAAGTTAGTGGCCATGCCGGAAGTCATATTTTCCTGGACTTTTCTAATGGTTATATACGGCAGCGGGGTTGGGCGTGCAGCGATCAACGAAGGGTCAGCCACCAGTTAGGTGGTAACCAGAATAGTTGCCATGGCTACCCTCCTCTGTTTAGAACTGAGTCTGGGCAATTTGATGCCATAGTTAATGCATGAGTCAGATGATGCAGTGATGTTGCTCAGACATTGTAAGGAGAGAAAAAAAAGACATCAGAACTTTCCCATCATGCCTTGCTTCCAATGGGATTTTTGTATGGGTTGTGATCAGAGGGTTTAAGGCCCGGGGGGGGGGGGGGAAGAGGGTACTCAAATTTGGTTTTGGTAGGGGTGTGCCGCTGGGAATGTGAAGTACCCCCCATGTATATACCAATTTTCAAGAAAGAGGGACTAATCCATATACCAAATGCCCAAATTTTGTGTCAAATTTATGCAAGAATTTAAATTTTCTGCAAAAATTACGCAAATTTGGCACAAATTTTTGGTGTTTTTTGTTTGAAATTTAGAAGAAAAAAAAGTCAAAAAATTATTCCATTTTGGTGGAAATTTTTGAAAAACAGACCCATAAAAATACCACATTTTGCAAAGATAAAGGACCCATTGGCATACCAAGTTTAATTGCGGCACATCCCGATTTCTGTACTAAGTACCCCTCCCGGGGTTCAGGGATGAAACATGTCTGAAATGCATTTATTGGGTTGAGGTCTGCTAGCTAATTGAAAGTTTCATCACTAAACCCGCTCATTTAAACCTGTACAAAATTCCATTGGAAGCAAGGCATGATGGGAAGGTCATGATATCATCTTTTGTAAGGAGATACATGTATGTAAGAGGTTGTAGGCGTGTCATATACCAAGTATCACTGACAGATGCTGGTGGAGGTCTAGTGCGAGGTAAGAATGTCACCAAGATGCGGGGATGAATCTAGAACTTACAGTGAGGATTTTTACATGCACTTTTGCATCTTAGTCTTTTTTTAGGATTTTAATAAACTTGAAAGTTGATGCTTTAATTCTTGAGGTAAGTTTGTTTAAAGTATCAATAATGATAATAAACTTAAAAGTTGATGCTTAAATTCTTGAGGTAAGATTTTTAAGAATGTCACCAAGATGCCGGGATGAAGCCTAGAACTTACAGTGAGGATTTTGTCTTTTACATGTACTTTTGCATCGTGGCCTTTTTTAAAGGATTTTAATAAACTTGAAAGTTGATGCTTAAATTCTTGAGGCAAGTTTTTAAGAAGGTCACCAAGATGCCGGGATGAAGCCTAGAACTTACAGTGAGGAGTTTGTCTTTTACATGTACTTTTGCATCTTTTTTTTTCTAAGGATTTTAATCAACTTGAAAGTTGATGCTTAAATTCTTGAGGTAAGTTTGTTTTAATATCAATGATAATGTTGGCAGATAAAAGTATAGACTAGCAGTGGCGTAGCCAATCATTTTCATCAAGGGGGGGGGGGGCAAGGTAGGGCAAGGATTTTGCGAAGAGGGCAACTCTCCAAATATGAGTAGACACAAGACCCAATTTTTTGACCAAATGTAAATAATGACGTTTGTGGTGGGGTTTTTTAAAGAGTAAATTTCCTACTTTTTTGAAGCAAATTTTGCAATTTCAGCGCTAAGTTGTTATGACTTTTTGCGCACAAAACTTTTATAATTTTTGTTATAATTACAAAAAAAGATAATCATTAAGTATGAACTGATGGATCTGGAGTGAAAAAATAGACCTTTTTGGGCATGGTTATATACTAAAAATGAGTGGTGTAAACTATATAATTTCAATCTTACCTATACTTTTCTTGATTTTTTCAGGGGGAAGGTAAGAAGGGAGGCAAGGCTTCTAATCTTTCAGGCCCCCCCCCCCCCTTTGCCCCCTTCTGACTACGCCACAGCAGACTTGCACAGAAACAAGGAATTGACATTTCTGTTTTTTTTATTTTTATTTTTCTTTTCTTTTTTTGTGTGTGTTTGGGGGTTGGGATGTGTGTTGGGGTGTAAATATTCTGAACTAGAACTAAATAGTGTGCATGATCCTATTGAGAGCTATAAAGGTAAAATAAGTATTTCAAACTGTCTTGTAAAAAATATAAATGCATTTGTAAGAAAAAGGTAAAGTAACGGTTACATAATGCCAGAATTCTTTCATAATTGTTTTCAGCCGCTTTTTGCGCTATACAGCAAAGTTTGTCAATTTTCTTCCAACAACTAATAAAATTGGACTTAGCACAGAATTAAAATTGGGCTTTTTGCGCAGGATTAGGCCGCATAAAAAATAAAGTTGTTTCTCGTCTCCTCCATCCTCATTTTTTTGTGCCAAACCATTTTTTTTTTGCACTAATGCTAAAAAAGGTGTTAAAGATTGTGCTAAATCGTTCAGATATCAAGACCCCAATTTCCTCTTAAAAAGGATTCTTTGAATTATTTTTTTATGTGGCCTTATTTGAGGCAATATTGACTCCACAAACTTAAGTATGCGAGTATTATTAGAAAACCCCTTTTTTTTTTCTTTTTTTCTTTTTTTTTTAGTGTTCAAAATAAGGCCACATAAAAACCACAAACTTAAGTATGCGAGTATTATTAGAAAACCCCTTTTTTTTTTCTTTTTTTCTTTTTTTTTTTGGGGGGGACCCTAAATTTAAATCTTTAACAATTCTAGTGTTCAATATAACAGGGTTTTTCTGGACTGAAAAAATTTCAAGAAGAGACAAACCATTCCTTGAAACTGTCTCCCATCCGCCATCCATGATTTTCTTAAGGAGCAAATCTTTTTATCTTTCTGTATTTTTTATCAATAAATATTAATTAACAAATCAATTGAATCACAGAATTAATCAATCACACTCAAATTTCTTTATTTTATCAAGAATATTATTAGAGCTAAGAGGACGAAAAAACAACCCTGTTTTACAGGCCCGACCAACCCTAAATTTGCTATTTTGAAGAATAAAATCGAAATCATGTAAAATCAGCTGTTTTTTGGCCAAAATTTGTCCATTTTGGATAAATTTTTTAAACAACTTTCTTTACTTTTCTACCAATTTGGAATTTTGGGGTTATTCTGGGCAAAAAAAAAAAATTTAAAGGAAAAAAACGCCAGACCTTGGAAGGTCTGCCCACCTGTAAAATATGGTGTTTTTTTAGTTGCCTAAGCTTAAAATATGAGCTAAGCTTACAACATCAATTGAAACTCAATACATGTATGCTCGGAAGATAATCCCTTGCAAAAGATTATTCTTTCCCTAAAGAGGGGCGGGCGAAAGTGTTATTTTGATTTCTTCAATCATTTTTCTCACTTTCAATCCCTAAACTACATTTACCTCTTTCTACAGGCCCGTACGTAACAAGGAATTTTTTTGGGGGGAATTTTAAAAGTGACGTATGTAAAATTGTGTATTATTCCGATTTTGAAAAAGGTGACAAGGGTAAAAAAAAAGCTTAAAATGGTAACATTATGAAGTTTTTTAAACCTAAAAATTAACTTTATGAAAGTTTTTTTTTTTGGGGTCTTGAAGGTTCTTTTTGTTGAAGATTGTACTTTTTAGTGGTCTTTTTTTTTGTTCATTTTCCTGAACATATTTGACAGCTTTGTTCCGTCCATCACCAAGGCCGAAAACATAGTCGGCCTTCAAACAAAATTTTCGCTACCAAACATTTGGTCGTTACATCAAAATGACGAGTGACTCCAAGCAAAATAACTTCAACAGTGAGTTGAGACCAAATAAAATTTTGCGCAAATGGCAAATATTTGGTGACGTCACGACCAAATGTTTGGGAGGAAAAATTTTGTTTGGAGGCCGACTGTGGTTTCGGCCTAAATGTTCTGGTGAAAACCCTGTTTGTGGGGGCATGACATGGTTATGGATTTATGAGCTTGCCTCTCTCTTTTATGAAAAATGCCCCATTTCCATGGTTGAAAGGGAAAGGTTTTATGTAAAAAACAAAGTTTGGGTATTAGAAACATTCTTGTTACAATATGACATCAAAATTTGTGTTAAAATTTGACATCAAAGATTGTATTAAATTTGACATTAAAGTTCGTGTTAAAATTTGACATCATAATTTGTGTTAAAATTTGACATCAAAGTTGGTGTTAAAATTTGACGTCAACGTTTGTGTTAAAATTTGACATCAAAGATTGTATTGAATTTGACTTAAAGTTTGTTTTAAAATTTGACATCAAAGTTGGTGATAACCCTAACAGAACCAGATCTCACCAAATCTCACTTTAGAAAATGCGCAAATTCAGACCATCTTTCTTACGCTTCCATATATGCCTTGTGGAAGGTGGTGCCAACAATGATGTCATCTTCCCATCTCTTCCTTGGTCTTCCCTGTCTGTTTATGCCAGTGACAGTTTCCATAAGAATACGTTTGGGTAGGCGGATGTTGTTCATTCTACACAATTGGGCAAACCATGTCAGTTGTGAGACAGTGATACGAGCTAGGATCATTTTTGGTTGAAAGCGGCAGGAGGCGATTCTTGACAGAACTTCTTCATTCCGGATCTTATCCTTCCAGCTGATATTAAAGATTTTTCGGTAGCATCGCATCTCAAATGCTTCCAACTTCTTCATGTCATTCTTTTTGATGGTCCAGATTTCAGAGCCATACAGAAGTACTGGGTTGACAAGTCTATTAACAAGCCGTAATTTGGTGGAGTGTGAGATGTCTTCATCACTCCAGACTCTCTGTAATTTCCCTAGTGCTGTTGATGCCACTAATAAGCTGCTTTTGATTTCGCTGGTGGAGTCATTTGATGGTGTTAGTGTTACTCCCAAATGCAGGGACCAAATCGCTGCCGGGCAGCATCTCCGCGGTGGCTTGCTACGGGTATCACTCGCTTGGAAAACGGGAGGTCCCTGGTTTGAATCCTGTGAAAACACGCATTTTTCACCACCCATTTTTCACTAGAAACAAGAAAAGTTAAATGATCAGTTACGGTTAATATTTGACATCAAAACTTGTGTTAAAATTTGACATCAAAGTTTGTGTTAAAATTTGACATCACTTATCAAAGTTTGTGTTTAAATTTGACAACAAAGTTTGTATAAACATTTGACATCAAAGTTTGTTTTAAAACTTGACATCAAGGTTGGTGTTAAAATTTGACATCAAAGTTGGTGTTAAAATTTGACATCAAAGTTTGTGTTAAGATTTTACATCAAAGTTTGTGTTAAGATTTGACATCAAACTTGTTAAAATGTGACATCAAAGTTTGTGTTAAAATTTGACATCAAAGTTTGTTTTAAATAAAATTTGACATCAAAGTTTGTTTCTAAATTTGACATCAAAGTTGGCATTAAAATTTTACATCAAAGTTGGTGTTAAAATTTGACATCAAAGTTGGTGTTAAAATTTGACATCAACATTTGTGTTAAAATTTGACATCAACATTTGTGTTAAAATTTGACATCAAAGATTGTATTGAATTTGACTCAAAGTTTGCTTTAAAATTTGACATCAAAGTTTGTTTCTACATTTGACATCAAAGTTTGTTTCTAAATTTGACATCAAAATTGTGTTAAAATGTGACATCAAAGTTTGTACTAAAATTTGACATCAAAGTTTGTACTAAAATTTGACATCAAAGTTTGTGTTAAAATTTAACATCAAAGTTTGTGTTAAAATTTGACATCAAAGTTTGTACTAAAATTTGACATCAAAGTT
>JXSR01S057925.1:62876-77297 GCA_000969725.1 Ophiothrix spiculata | reverse complement strand
AGTAAAATCTTAAAAAACTTTTGATTGCAACCATTGGAATAGTATAATAGTTATGAGTTCCTGGCTATTATGGATTCAGAAACAATACATATTCTCGAAAGATAGACTCTCTTCACAGTTTTTGTGATGAAAGTAGTTTCTGTCAATTTTTCTCATTTCTTAGTGATACAATGAATCCTAAATCCAAATTTGAAAACTTGACTGATGGATCTTAAAATCACATTGAATATAGATTTTGTATGAAGGAGAATTAAGGAAATAAAAAAACAAATATTGGCATTTCTATACATACCCAAAACATATTTGAGTGCTACCCCCTGGAATATTTACATGCTTGTCTGCTGAAGTAGTTTCATTATTTGTATATCATTAAATCATTGGAACTAACAAACATAAGATTATTTTCATAAACAAATTTCAAAACATAAAGTGAAAGTTAATCTGCTGATCATTAATTGACCTAATTTATGGTAATTTAAGTTCATTTTGAACTGTACAATGAATTAGGACAAATATAAATTCAAGGAAATTCCTTGATAAATTTGACCACATTTTGATATCGTTTTATTTTGTTTTCATGTGTAGAGTTACCTGATTCTAATTCCATATGAGTAGTTAATAAATTTATGCACTACCTGAACATCCGATACAAATGCTTGCTCGCTTGTTTTCTAATTAATAATTCCATATGGTCGCAAACCTAACTCTCTAGACAATTACGGCATTAATACTGCACAAAATTAATCATTTGGCATACTTCAGCTGATATTTTTATACATACAAACACTTCAATTTTTTTTCTAATTTTACTATCGACAAATTAGTTACCGTGGTAACCGGAAAGAAATGCTGGTATTACATATATTAATCGAGGACAAACCGTGCTTTCAGCATTAAGTTTTCCCTTGAGCATTTATTCTTCAATTTTAATTAAAACAGAAAAAGAAGAAGGGAAAAATTAATTGACATGCTTGATACGCTTAATGGACTGTTCTTGGCTGTGACACATGTTTTCTAACTGGTGTTATGTGTGATGTAGTAGGTAATGCCTGATTTAGCATCAAATCGGAGGAAAAAGCATATTTGGGAAATTGGGAAACCAAAATCAGTTTAGAATGGTTTTGTTTATTTCTTTAAATCATTATGTTGTTACTAATAGTGTTAATAGATGGCATTTTTTGTATTTTTTAGCAGGGAAAGATGTCCCATACCAAAATATAGCAGTTTTCCAGGAGACCTCCAGGAGACTTCTAGGTCTCCCTGATACCTAATTTGCATGTGAAAACTCCAGGAGACCTTCTTGAGGTCTCCCAGAATATGACTGATCCAGGATTTGCTGGATATTCCTTGAGACTTCTTAGACTTGCCTAAAAAGTGTCCAGGAGACTTCCAGGAGGTCTCCCGGATACCTAATTTGCATGTGACAAATCCAGGAGACCTTCTTGAGGTCTCCCAGAATATGACTGATCCAGGATTTGCTGGATATTCCTTGAGACTTCTAAGACTTGCCTAAAAAGTGTCCAGGAGACTTCCAGGAGGTCTCCCGGATACCTAATTTGCATGTGACAAATCCAGGAGACCTTCTTGATGTCTCCCAGAATATGACTGATCCAGGATTTGCTTGATATTCCTTGAGACATCTTAGACTTGCCTAAAAAGTGTCCAGGAGACTTCCAGGAGGTCTCCCGGATACCTTATTTGCATGTGACAAATCCAGGAGACCTTCTGGAGGTCTCCCAGAATATGACTGATCCAGGATTTGCTGGATATTCCTTGAGACTTCTTAGACTTGCCTAAAAGGTGTCCAGGAAACTTCCAGGAGGTCTCCCGGATACCTAATTTGCATGTGACAAATCCAGGAGACCTTCTGGAGGTCTCCCAGAATATGACTGATCCAGGATTTGCTGGATATTCCTTAAGACTACTTAGACTTGCCTAAAAAGTGTCCAGGATACTTCCAGGAGGTCTCCCGGATACCTAATTTGCATGTGACAAATCCAGGAGACCTTCTTGAGGTCTCCCAGAATATGACTGATCCAGGATTTGCTGGATATTCCTTGAGACTTCTAAGACTTGCCTAAAAAGTGTCCAGGAGACTTCCAGGAGGTCTCCCGGATACCTAATTTGCATGTGACAAATCCAGGAGACCTTCTGGAGGTCTCCCAGAATATGACTGATCCAGGATTTGCTGGATACTCATTAAGACTACTTAGATGTGCCTGAAAAGTGTCCAGGAGACCTCCTGAGACCTCCAGGAGAGTCTCCGGGAGGTCTCCTAGATTTATCACAAGCAAATTAGGTATCCAGGAGTGGAAATTTGTTTCTGCTATGGGGTAAGACATGGTTTTGAATTAACATCAAAGACATGAAGAGCAATAATTTGTGGAGAGAGCCCATTCTGTTATTTGACATTCTGTTATACAGAGATGCCAGTTTTCCTGTTTTAACCTGATTTCAGGTTTTTTAAACCTGACTTCAGGTATTTTTTTACTCCAAATTTACGCGTTTTATGTATTTTCAGCCCTTTTTTCAGCTTTGATGCCAAAACTTACGCGCATTTTCAGGATTTTTTGAAAGTTTCAGTTTTTTTCAGTGATACTTACTGGCATCTCTGGTTATATGATCTTTATAAAAATTCAAAATATTGGAATATAAAATCATATGTGATGACTCACCCCGAAAAGGGGGACTTTCGATAGAACACTTTTCGAGAAAGTGATGAAAATAGGCAGCAAAAAATAAAGAAAAAAATAATTTCCAGCAGATTTTCTGTTGTAAAATTTGATCGCCTTGATCAATTTCAACAAGTAAGGTGTCATTTTAAAGCTTAGAAAATGCTGTAACAGATGAAATAAAAAAAAATCAAAATTGATATCATTTTCAAAGTCCCTCCTTTCGAGGTGAGCCATCACATATTAAGTTGTAGTTCATTAAATAATTAATGGAGTGGAATGTGACACTAAGATATATGTGACTGTCCATCCCAAACCAGCCATAAATACAGCCTCTTGTGGTTTTCACATTAAAAAAAAAATTGCAATGACAATGTTATAAGGATTAAAATGGCACCTTATTGATCTTCACTCGATTTCCAGAAGTCAAGTAATGGTCAGTCAAAATGTATACCTGAGACAAACTAGTTCGAAGATTAGTAAGCCCTATAGTTTCTGTTTCTTGAAATGAAACTTTACTGGTTTTTTGAAGTAAGCACACAGATTGTGAACCTGTCAAAAAATAAATTTTGGCAAAATATGACCGTGACATGTATTTTTCCCTGTAGCGCAAACTTTGCTGCATTTGTTTGAGATGGTCACATATAAACATATGTCTTTCTGTTGATGGTCATTCAAAATTGTGGATTTTTCATATGTGATGACTCACCCCGAAAAGGGGGACTTTGCGACAGAACTCTTTTCTAGAAACTGATGAAAATAGGCAGCGAAAAATAAAGAAAATAGTAAGGATTTCCAGCAGATTTTCTGTTGTAAAATTTGATCGCCTTGATCAATTTAACAAGTAAAGCTGAGAAAATGCTGTAACAGGTGAAACGATAAAATTAAAATTGATATCATCTGCAAAGTCCCCCCTTTCGAGGTGAGCCAAAATGAAACTTTACAGGTATTGGGAAGAAAGCATCTGCAAAAAATCTCAATTTCATCAAATTACAACCTTTGCATGCATTTTCACATGTAGCACAAAATGAAGGTTGCTGTTTTATGGCTCATTCGTGATGCGAGTTCGTATATGCTCAGAATGTCTTCAAGTCTTCAAGTTATTTTACTGCTAGAAGTGACTATTCACTATATACAGCATGTGAGTGCAAGAAAGTTGTATCTGCAAATGGCTGCCATATTTTATACTAAAAACACCTTGTCACTAGAATGCAAAAACTTGCTCAAAATTTCTCTCCCATATGTCAGTGGCTCTTAAAATGGTTCTTGAAGAACCATTTAAAATGGTTCTTCTGGTGACACTATCACCTGAAAAACCATTTCAAGAGCCACTGACCCAAGAGTGGACATTCTACTGTGTGCAATTCAAAATTTGTTAAATGGCAGATACCACTTTCTTGCACTCACTGCGATTAATAGAGTTTTTTTTTTTAAATGCCTGTGTCTAGCACCAAAAATAGTAACCTCAATTTAACTATGAATTATGGTTTCTTTATGTTTGTTTTTCAGGCTAAATTTCGAAAACAGCAGGATGGATCTCCCTTAAGCCTGCATTTTAACATTTACTAAACAACTGAAGTAAGGTATGTCCAAAAGCTTTACTGATTTTTGTATAATGGTATAGCTGTAAACATGTTTTTGCAAAAAGATTCCTTATGGAAGTCTGTCAACAAGTAGTTATAGAAAGTAAGCCCACTTTTGTCTTTTTAATAATCAAGGAAGTGTCTGGCTTCGCTCAAGACTTCTGTAGTATTGCGATGACATAATTTGACTAACTAAAATAATGTTTAAAATTAGGCTCAGAAATGGGTTAGTAAGACACTTGAGGGCTAGTCGGTACTCCCTGTTCTTGATATGGTATGCTGCCACCAGTTGTCCATTTAAGTTTTGTAATTGCTTAGGCTTCTCTCAGGTTGACCAGTCTGATCACCAGAGGACAGATGAGTGAAATAAAAAAGAAAGAAAAAAGGAGAGTTACAAAGATACACCAAGGTCCAAGAAAAATATTCTTATTTTTTGTAACTCTTAGCAGGGTCTTTCTATGACTTCATGGGTTGTAATTCATTATTTAGCTTACCACTTTGACTGTTACAGTCAAAGTTGTGAGTCTACAGTAGACCCAAGGATCCATGGTGGAACTTTTCTATGTAACTCACTACTGTCAATGCTATAACTTTGAGGTTAGCTGTATGTACAACTATGCATTCAGTGTTGTAAGTTTTACGGAGCTGAAGAAATGGTAGCACTAGTTTGTGCCTGCCCCCTCCCCTCCCAACACCCCCTTTATGTCATGATTGTGACTAACTTACAAATATGTCCTACAACATCCAGGTAGGCATGGTCAGTAGAACTGAAAGGGTAGGGAGGGGAGTTCTATGCTTGGTATTTATCACTAGCCCCTGCTTTCAGACTGTTGGTTTTACTCAGGGGCGTCGGAAGGAAAATAAAAGTGGTGCGGCCCCAGATAAAAGTAGTGCGGCCTTTGGCCCCTTAGTGTATCAAAAATAAGGAAACAACTAACCCCCATAAGACAAATGTTACTAAAACCTAATCTGTACAGTACTATGTTGTGGTTGTTTATGATAGGACTATAAAAACCATCAAATTAAATTAAATTTATTTATTTTTATTTTTTCTGGCTGAAAAGTGGTGCGGCCAAAGCCCACATGGCCTACACGGTTCCGACACCCCTGCTTTTACTTGTCTGCTATAATAATGTGGTTTTTTATGCTTCTTTCTCTGTAATATAGTTAAGAGTTAAGAGAAGGGGTCTGGTGTAGAATCTTTGTATTTTTCTTCCACCACTAGACCCAAGCACAGAGAATAAATACAAAAAAAATGAAAGGGTAGATCAGAGAGACAATTCAAGTTCTGGATTATATTTAGGGTAGGACTAGGGTCTGTGGACTGTGGCGCAGTGGTTAGAGCACAGTGACTTGTATTCTAGAGGTTGTTGGTTCAAATCCTAAGCCAGCCACCTTGAGTCGTTGAGCAAGATTCTTTATCAACATTTTTCTCTCCCACCACGTAACATAAATGGGCACCGGTATGTTAAAAAGTACCAAGGACGGTAAATGAAATTCGTTTGTGGAATGGTGTAGTGCATACCTTTACAAACATACAAAGTACAATGGTGTCTGGTCTATGTCATAGATCTGACTGAAATGTGCTAGTAAAAATCGGCATGAATAATATTTTATTGATGTAGAACTGATTTTCAAAAATAAAAATTGGGGGGCACTGGGCTCGTTTTTGCATGCGAGTCAGTTTAAAAATTGCATTTTTGGTAAAAATGAGTACAGGAGTCTCTCGGAAATGTGGCAAAAGTGACAAATTTAAGTGTAGATTCAAAAATTTCCAGCTGAAATTTAGTGTCAATTTTTTTCACAAAATTTGCGCGAAAGTATGTTTTCCGATTAACAAAATAAAAAATGGAGGTCACTGACCTATTTTTCACAAAAAATGAGAAAATGTGACATATTTTGGCTTCAAAGCACTATTTTGCGTATACTATGCATGCGTGTTGCTGCACTTGCGAAAACAAGTGCATATCAGTATGTGTGGACTAGACACCTTAAAAAATAGAGATTGGAACCTAATTTTGAAAAATGGCAACTACCCAGATCAGCCCAACAAAGTAAAAATGCAGTATGTGAAATGCAAATACATTGCAACTTATTTCTTTTTCCTTAGGAGAAATCCTGCCAAAATGAGCAAACAATCAATTCCCTTTCATAACTTAAGACAGTATCTACTATGTCAATCAAATGTACATACAACCTTCTAGCATAGGAGTGGATTGAAGTGAAATTCCATGCTAGTAGGATGTATATGCTATGCTTTATCAATGCACATACTGCTTTTTGACTGGTTGCGTTTTGAAGCAACCCAATAAGTAGTATTGATCTTAATTGTAAACTGAAAGTTGTGGGGCTCAGATCAGGTGCGTAGCCAGGATTGCGTACCCCAAAGTGCGTAATAAATCCTAGTCCAAAACGGCAATTGGTCCAGGGGCCGCTAGGGGCACCTGCGTATATCGAACTGGTCGCCAACTGTATTATTAGCAGTAATAAGGACTACACTCTTAGAAAGAAAGTATCAAATATGAGACAAAAAGGATCAATTTTGATCCTTTTTAGGTATCAAATATGAGCTTACCCTTTAAGGATCAAAATGATCCCAAAATAAGGATCACAATTTTTGATCCGAAAAAGGATCAAATATTTCTTATAAAAAAGATCTGCATAAAAACATCACACTGAAGTGACTCTAGCAGGGTTTGAACCCACGCCGCACTTATACCTGCTGGTAATTACGAGACCAATGCTCTAACCACTCGACCACGGGACTGTGTGATGAAATCGACGTATTTACACATGTTACACCATTGCATACCATCTTAGTGTTTAGCATGATTCTCTATACCATCCATGCCCTCTCATATAAGAGTAGGCCTAGCAGCTAGGTCAATTAGATACATTTGTGCAAGAGGAGTGGCGAACCACACCTTCCACAATGTTCATTAAAGTTGAGTAGGCACTCTAACTGGTTGCAAATAAGCTTGTAGTCTTGACTTCACCTTTCTTTCGATGTATGATTTACATGTGTTTACATTTTTTACCCTAAATAGTGTGATTAACCTAACTAAGACAGGGCGTCAAAACATATGCCCCGAGGGCCAAGGCTTTTGGCTCCATTTAAATCACCACAAAACACCTCATCCCTATGTCATACCCGACCATTGCTATAAAACATAAGTTAAAAAGATCTCCAAATCCAGGGACTTTCGACTATATCTGTTGAAACATTTGCTAATTTGTATATCTCTTTTGTTACCCGTAATTTAGTCGCCCTGAAATTAAGACAGGGTGTTAAAACTCATACCCTGCGGCTTCAGATTTGATAATCTGTGCGTCATCTAGCCGTAGACTCTTTCCCGAACTAAAGTTCCCTGTTTGTAATTCCAGGGTCCGCTTCCTGCTAATCCTAGTGCATGTAGATACACTCAATTAGCAACTACCTGATTTATTTTTGCTGTCTTGTGTTCCTGTAGCCATAAATGAAGTTCATTTGATGATTTTTAGCAGTACTTGCATGAATATGTTGTTAATTTTAAATTTTGGGGTGCTTAATTCTATTTTGATTGGGCAACTGATTCTTTTCCATCTTTTTATCATATGTAATGGCTCACCCCAAAAGGGTGACTTTGCAGATGATATCAATTTTGATGTTATCATTTCATCAGCATTTTCTAAGCTTTAAAATGACACCTTACTTGTTGAAATTGATCAAGTAGATCAAGTTTTACAACAGAAAATCTGCTGGAAATTCTTATTATTTTCGTTATTTTTTGCTGGCTATTTTCACCAGTTTCTTGAAAAAGTGCACATGTTCTGTCAAAAAGTCGCCCTTTTCTGGATGAGCCATCAGACATGTGTAGAAATCATATATACCATTTCCCTTGCACACATATGAAAACAAGTCATCTTTAGGTCCATAACCAGGATTTTTTCAGAGCAAAATTTTAAAGTTGCCCTCTGAATGTAACATGTTTTGTTTGGAAGACCCAAAACTAATTCAGTGATTTTAAAAGATTGTCAAGCCAAAAAACAAACAAATAAACAAATAAAGAAACAGAGCTTGTTTTGGCAGTTTTGTATGCATTTTTTACCTGAATATCAACTTTAGGGCCGATGAAAGTTTTTTTGGGTTTGAAAGGGTCTTTTGTGAAACTTTATGTACTTTTGGTAAACCTTTTTGTACTTTTTAGGGGGTGGGGTGAAGGATGCAGCCCCCCATTCCCCCCCCCCCCCACTCATTACCAGCTTAGTCCTCTTTCATTGTCTTGGTCATAAAAGTTAATGTTGTTTGAAGTGCCCCATGCAGTCTTCTTCCATCGCACAAGTCTCAAGTAATTTGAACATACCAGTGCCCATTTCTATAAGAGGAATAATAGTATTATACTGAAATAAATATTTTCATTCAATGGCGTAACACACTATTTTCTTCCATAAAAAAACATGATTATAATACATTAGAAGCTTTATCTGTAGTATTTCTTGAAATTTTGGAATAGCTGCCTAAAAAGTAACCCCAAATTCCAAAGAGGACCCTTAATGTAGAAAGTTACCCTGAAAAGACACCCTTTTTCTAAAGACGTCGACGTCGCCAATGGGCCATAATCCAACCTTTTTTCGATGTTTTTTCTGACGAGCATGCGTACCTCTTTTACTTCGAGCGCCCCCGGGTCTAACATTAATGTAGCTATAGACCATATTTGTAATATATTTGTGAATGAATTTGGAGGTTGCCACGACTGTAGTCCAAATGAAGTTGATCAAGTCAGGTCCAACAATAATCATAGAGCCTACCTCATTAGACACATTTAGTTGGCTTAACCTTTTACCTAAAACATTCACGTACAATGTGATCTATCACCCGCGTAGCCAGGATTGCGTACCCCCGGGTGCACAATAAATCCTAGTCCAGAATGGCGACGGGTCTGCTAGGGGCACCTGCTTATATCGGACGGGCTGCCAAATGTATTATTATCAGTAATTAGGACACCTGCGCCCTTTTTTAGTTGATTTCCGATTGTTTTTATTTCTTTTTTCTTTATTCAATTTTTATTTGTTGCAGACCCCTTCTGCACCCCCCTTGCTACGCATTGTCTATCATCTATGATTGGTCCAAATCATGTCATGTGACGTCTTAGGTAGACATTTTACGTGAATGGTGTAGGAAACTGAAGGTGTCCTCTGTACGTATCAACTATATATCTTGTACCCTCAGATCATCAGCTGAAAAACTTCTCAAAAAACTCCATGCGTAAACTTAAAAACTGCCGGTGAACGTTTGTTCCACTATGCTGCGTCTTATGGAACTATGGAACTTGCTTCCAAACAAAATTTGCAGTATTCCAAAACTTCCTGTTTTTAAACGCCATCTCAAAACCCACCTGTTCTGTCTTGTTTTCCCTGAATGTTAGTTTTGTTTGGCGCTTTGATTTCATGGAATATTTTGCTCTAAAAGCACCCTTTATCATTATTATTATTATTAATATGAGGCAGTTTTTATGTACTATGAGATATATCTGTAAATTTTCACTCGTTTGAAACCCAAAGCTTTTAAAAAAGTATAACTAGGTGCAATTTTCTGTAAAGATTCCTGTAAAATTACTCCTTGTTGTGAAATTCATATGTATGCCCTATCTCAACCAAATCTTGGTAACATAATTGCCAAGGTGTAAGCTCTCTGCCCGGGGGGTCCCCATCCTTCATAATAGACTCTGACAAGACAGGTATTTTGTCTCATGTACCTGGCAACATTTTTCTGAGATATAACCCCCCCCCCTCACATGGACCCCAAGGCAGGTATTTTGTCTGATGTACGCCCCTGCACATAGTCAATGTTTCCTGGGTAATTAAACCCAGTTGATTCACTCAAGTCATTATACGCTGGGGGAAAAGTCATTACCGATAAATCTGACGCAGGTTTTTATTATTACAAAGTTAAATAAATTGAAAGTTTTAGTCAAGTGGAACAAGTTTTCTCTTTGTTTCTCTTCGAAATGATCTGTCTGAGTCGATAGAATATTGTGATTCATTCTTCCGTTTTCATGTTATGCTACGTTGTTTCTTAATGATTTATGGATACGTTTTGACTTTGTAGACCTTTTGTTGCTAATATTGTGATAATTTTTGAGTGGGATATTTCGACAGGATGTTACCTAGTTTAAGAATGGTATCAATCATGTATGGCTTATCAGATATCTGTTTTTGACAAAACTCAAGTCTAGGTTAATATCCAATGTAGGATTGTCCGATCACAAAATTTAACATCACTGATAATGATATTTGGCCCCCGGGATTTGGCCTTAATTGGATGCAAGGTGTTTAAATAAAAATAATGGGGATTTATAGTGCACTATGCCTCCCAGATTTGTGATTTTATTCGGCCTCTGCACTCTTTGAAGGTGTTGGCTGACCACTATGGCCCACTTAAGCTCCATTGCACACCAAGCATCATTTCAGGTTCTGCCAAATCCTCTAGGGATGCGAAACCTTCATTAGCCAACATGCACCATCGCTGTCCGGATCAGCTCCCTGAGTTCAGTGTTTCCATTAGACAATTAGCAGTTAGTATTTTATCTAATTTCAAGCACACTCAACTTTTGGCATCAGCAGGGTTTGATCTTGAGCGCGCACATAACTGTTTGAGCTAACTTGACCGCTAATGTTTGGTTTGTATCATATCCTTACAGCAGATGTCAAAATTAAATATTGTTATCTTTCATTTCCAAGACAAAGAAACTGTCTTTCCACAAGGAAGGAGAGAAATGGAATAGGTTAGAAGAGAGGGACACTTATAACAGTATCTTTGACTCTTGATCATATCATGCATATAGAGCATTGAAAACCATGGGTTCCAATTTGGTGGTTTCGTGTACATTGTCCTTGAGCAAGATACTTATCTTTATGTGTCAATTGTATTGTGAGATTAAGGGTTAGGCTATACTCGGTCTTCACACAAATTCTTTGCTACCCAAACATTTTATTTAGATGTGAAGTCAAACTGACTTCAAATAAAATAACTTTAACACCAAGCTATCCCAGGCAAAAATCTAGTACAATTCTAGTATAACATTCTTGAGCTAAACATTTTAGAACATCATTCTAGTACAGTTTTAGTACAATTCTTTGAGATGATCACAAAAAACACATTTTTTGGCCATTTGGGCTTCCAGACAAGCTAAAAATAACAATTAAAAAAACTTCTGAATAGCACTTTGTTAAAAAGTTATGGTACAACATAAACTTGCAAAAACGTAACATGGAGTAACGTGCTTTCCCCCCTTAAATCTAATGGCATGATCAACGAAAGATGCTTTGTTTTTCTTGAAGTAGCATAGCCAGACTTTTTGGTAAGGAGGGGCAAAGATACATTTCTTCCTGATTTGTTCTGGGAAAAATCTATTTTTGTGGACCAGAATATATTTATGTTGATTTTAAAAACAGCTAAAACTGACAAGCATAAAAAGTTTCCAGCAATTTTCTTTAAATTTTGACATCTTTTCCCACCTAATTTTCTCTTCCCCTGTTTTCCATCTTGTATTCCCATCTTGTAGGGCCCTTTTTTTCTTGTCTTTCACGATTTTCCCACTTGCTTTCCTGCATCATTTGTTTTTTGTCCAGGGGGAGGGGTGCAGTCTGCCCGGCCATCCTTGCTCAATGCTGGCTACGCCTGCCACTGTTTTCTTGATATTATAGTTATCAACATGTCTTTTTTGGTATTTGTGCATGTCTGGATGTTTGGAAAAGAATCTATAGTATTAAATGTTTATAGGTCCTTGATTGAGTCTCTGATTTGGGTTACATGTAGACACATTTCAGATATTCCTGAGTCAAAAAAAACCACCCCTTTTATGAATAACGCTTCTTGAGTGTGTTTGCATCGAAAACAAGAAAAACAAACAGTGTCACATTTATGAAAAAATACAGTGAAGCTCGTATATTTTGACCAAACATTTAACAAAAAACAATTTTCATTAGTGAATCTTATCAAGATAATCAAGATTTTAGTTTGGTACTTTCAAAGTTCATCATGAAATATCGTTGAAAGATAATTATTAGGCTATAATTGCAACAGGAAAAAAGAAAGACAAAATAGCAAATGTCCTTTAATGTTTCTAGCAGTTTTTATTATTTGTTTTTAAATGAAAGTAAAAGTCCATTAATTACTTGGGATGGAACTTGATGATCTATATTTCTTGTGAGTCTATTGTTTTTGCCTATTTGGCAATATCATTATCTGGGTTTCAAAACTAAGCATTTTTAGTAATTAAAGTTTGAAATTGCTGTGCAGTATATCATTACAACATGTATTAATGTAGAGATGGTCAACATGCCAACGGTAAAAATCGAATTTAAGTGGCAAAACAAATGTGAAACACCTTTATTTTCCTTGATATGTTTTGTAGAGCCGGTGTTCTACCTCAACATTAAAAAACCAAAAAATCAATTATTCAGGATATTTTGATAATTTTGGGTCAAAAAGAGCAGAAGTCACATTTGACACTAATTGGTGATTGATGGCGACACACGGCTTAATAGAAATATACAACCCCTTGTGACAAATAATACATTAAAATAAAGATAAGTACACTCTGAACACGGTTCTGAAAGAAGAATTGAAAAAAAAAAAGCAGATAGTTTTTGAAATAGGGCAATTTTTCATTTTTTTCTTGAAAAAAACTAAGTCCATAAAAATGTCATATGCGCATGCTCAAAGGGACCTTTCCATTTGTGCAATAGGGATTAAAAATATACACATGTTCATCATGGTAAACTTAAAGTAAATGCATTTTACAAATATAATAAATACTACGTATATTATATACTTTGTATTATAACTTCTCCGGGTGTAAGTCTGGTTGACCAATGTGTCGCCAATGATTTCATGTTAGGTAAAACATGACGATATGCGATTTTCAATTATTCTTTTTAATTACTTCTGATTTTCCCAATAATCGTGAAATTTGCAGGATTTCATATTTTTACTATGTAGTTTGAAAATATTAAACATACATACATTTTTTGGACTTTGGCCGAAAATACACTGGACTGAAAAAGGTGTTTCGCTCAACTGTAGTGTGGGAATACATTGACCACCTCTATTTAAAGGAACTACAGCCCAGGGAGGGTACTCATGCACAAGCATAATGGTGATATGGGGACATGCTGCTTTGGACACCACTATTTTACAACTGATCGCCATTCTATAATTAAGCATTTTACTGAAATCCATGTGTCGAGACTTCTCAAACAGAGCCATGGGCTCATTCCTTTTGAGAGTCAATCATTGGCCTAAAGTGACATGTTTCTCAAACCTGCCCTCTAATCAAACAAACAAACAAACAAACAAACAAACAAACAAATGTCATATCAGGTGGACCCCTAAGCTTCATTATATGCTCCTTTATTTGTTTGTATGATGGAAGTGGGAACTAATAAGACGGGCTATATATAGCTGATCACATGGTTAGTCTCCGTCAACAGGTCTTTATTTCTCACTCGTCCCGTTTATCTTGATCATCTTGTGAGACTAATAACCGATCAGACATTCAATAGAATTATAATTAGACCAATATATTAAGGCCAACCTTTAAAGATATTTCCATCTTTGAAGGTAAAATGTAAGTATTTGATTAAAAAGTTTTGTCCCCACTTCTGTTGCTCTGTCATGTGGCTAGACTTAGTGATAATTGGATCGGGTGCGAGAGGTCCCGGGTTCGAATCCACATAAAAAGCCGCCATTTTGACTTGCATATTTCTGAGGAGATAGTTTTTAAATTAACAAGTGGTCAAAAGTGTTAGGCCCGGTCCAGATTCCACTATCGTATAGAATGTAGGTCATCGAATAAAACTGTGTGTTTTATTCGATGACCTATGTCATTTTGTCGTCAGCATAGAACATTCTAAGCAAAATATTCTATACGATAGTGGAGTCTGGACCGGGCCTTACCCCTATACAGTTGCGGCAGACAACTGTCTTTGCAATCAGAGTCGCCATGCTACAGTAGAGTTGAGTTGCATAATTGTCGTGATGGGTTAGTTGAATTCAAGCCAACTGTGCTGGGACATGTCATTGCACCTAAAACAAGATGAAGGATTTATCAGTTTTTCCAATTTTTCCAAGCACAACAAAGAGGAGATTTTGCTCTTGAAATTTTTATACATCACAGTTTAGT
>JXSR01S057925.1:0-20324 GCA_000969725.1 Ophiothrix spiculata | reverse complement strand
ATATCAACGAGTTTGTTGTTGATAATGGTGCTCACTGGTGGGATCAAGACATGCAGGTGTTTGAATTTTAAAATAATTGCCAAGATACTGAATAAAGTTCATGTAACGTTCGGTAACGTTTGTGACCTCGCACAGAAATGGTATTTGCTCCAAATGACTTCAAAGTGAAAATTCTCTGACATGTTAGCAAATTTTTTATTGCGCTTTTCACAGATGATGGGTAACATATTAACAAATAGTTCATAAAAGTGGTAGGAAATTCTATCGTCATGCAATATTTTGTTTGGTAACGTCTGGTAACGTTTGTGACATTTGGGTGTAACTTTTTGGTAACGTTTGTGACATTTTTGAATTAAAACATCTGCTCATTCATGCACGGATAGAATAAATACAAAATTTCTGATTAGAAAATACTTCACACGTAACGAGTAACAAACGTATGACTGAAAAAACTGCTCATATGGTTGAATAAAAAAGCTGATTTTTTGCTTGAAATCAAAAAAGGTTTAGTTTTCACTGGAATGAGCCACCAGAATCACAACGCTTTTTATTGATACTCCAGAATCACAACACTTTTTATTGATACACACTGTACAATTAAAGTAGTATCAAAATGTGTACCTGTTGACACAAGCACGGATTCCCTTAATTGAACTTATAGCGAGGATCACAACTGTTGCATGTAGACAAAGTTCATCATCGGAATAATTAGCAACATGCATAATTTAGCCGATGATGTCTGGAAAAAATGTAAAAATGTCATCAATACATAGGATGCATTTCATGATTACATTTCATGATTAGGGAGTTGTCATTAATGAATATTCTGTTGGTGAGGGGAACATCATGGGTATATATGTTGGATTTTTTTAATGTATATATGAGTGGTGCTCTGGCAAAATGAGCGGAAAGTCACAATTTTCAAAATTGAGTTCATGGCATATTTTAATTCTCTATAATCTCAGCTTTTGAATGATATATAATATGTAATACTTTCTATCTACGATTTTCATTTACAGATCGAAATACAAGGCAGTCCACTCAAAATCTGGTAAAAAAGTAAAAAATTGTCGCAAATCAATTTTAAAGTTACTGATTACTATAGTGTATGACAGTAAAATGCGATCAATTACCCGTGAATAATTGCACTTCCCGGCATATTTGACCTTCAAAACGCGTGGTATAGATTAACACTTATGCATTGATACGTTTTATGTCAAAAACGAAATCTGATCTTTTCACCATATTTTTACTTTAGCAGCAATTTATTCAAAATCTTCAATCGCGACTTTCCGCTCATTCTGCCAGAGCACCACACACATATATATATTTTAAATCATGACCCATCTGGAAAAAAAAGAGATCTATGTGTAGAGATCTTGATGTATGTCAAATAGCATTGCTCAACCAACCAGAGACAATCCCAGAGTTACAACTCTGGTGTTAAGGCCCGGTGCACGCAGACTCCTGTATCATATAAAATAATTTGCTTAGAATATTCTTTACTGACGACAATATGACGTAGGTCATCGAATAAAGCACACAGTTTTATTCGATGACCAACATCATTTTGTCGTCATCATAGAATATTCTAAGCAAACTATTCTATACGATAGTGGAGTCTGCATCGGGCCTAACTCTGGCGTTGTCACCAGTAATGTTTAGAATGACCCAATTAACCCTAACAGAACCAAATCTCACAAAATCTCACTTTAGAAGTCCAGATATGTCCCAGACGGGGGTTATATGCAGGGACGAAATCGCTGCCCGGGTGGCATCTCAGCTGTGGCTTGCTACGGGTATCACTCACTTGGGAAAAGGGAGGTCCCTGGTTCGAATCCTGGTGAAAACTCGTGTTTTTATCACCCTTCCCTTTTCGAGGAGAAACAAGAAAAATTAAATGATCAGTTAGGGTTAAACAAAACATTGACACCAACTCCTCTTTATCACAGCTAGGTTTTCACAGGCAGTGTTCAAGGCGTGGTCAAGAAAGATATTCAATCCTCAAATCAAATCATGTTTTGAATATTTCATCATCAGCTAAGAAAGCCTGCATTAATCCCTCCTCCAAAATGACCAGTTTTGACTTAAGTTAGCCTCAAGCACAGATTAACCAACATCTGAGCCCTGAGGGATAATCTAGACCACAATGAATTCGTCTGAAGATGCCATCGCTCCTGGAGAATGCAAGATTTAGCATGGTGCATATACACACGGTCTTGTGACGAGGGATTTGCGGATCATCTTGATCTTTGCCAGGAGGGGATTATTTATAAGTCGTGATCCCTGTCATCAAGTAGGGATGGGTGGAGGGATTAGGCTTGTGTTTTAAAATGATAGCCTCTTACAAAGTCTTAGCTTATAGATTAGGAACACAAGTGTTGACTTGTAAGCATGGTTGAAATTCTAGGTGCAATAACACAATAGGATTGTAATACTTGTGACCTCATAGCAGATGTTAATGGAATCTTGTTCTTCATTGGAGTAGTCCATCTCAGATGATCCTCTAAGCGAAATGTGAAGCGTGATTTGAGGGCAGGGCCCGGCGAGCAAACTTTGCATCTGGGTAGATTGGAGGGCATTGCCCAATGGACTACTGAGACCTTATGTAAAATCAGGTCTTACCATTTTTGAGGGCTCTAAAATACCAAGGTCTTTGGGATATGTATTGTCCCATGTCCTGGAAACCACAGAGTGTGAGGTGGTAAAGGTAAAAAATCTGTTTTCGTTTCTATTTTACTGAAACTTTCAATTTTACAAGACTTTTACAGTTGCATGTTTCTGAGTAATTTATTTTTTACCTTGGAAACTGAAGAAATAACAAAACTGACAAGTATTCAGAGATTCCAGCAGGACTGTGAAAAAAAAATCTACATGTACAAAGCGTAGCGAGCGGAGCGACCTAACGCCGTAACCAGAACCGGGACCAGAATCCACTTTGAGTCCATTACAGGAGTTAAATTTGACAACAAAAGGGACAGTAAACTTATCAAGAAAAACAATACTAATGGTTAAAATCAATTTTAAAAAATCATACACAAACATGTTATTACAAAATCTATACTTTGAAAGCATAAAATATCAATTTATAAAAATGTGCTTCCCTGATGAGTTATAGTCCGTTTAAGTTCAGACTTTGCTATACTTTACATACAAATAGACAAGTGTATTGTGTAACCACAAATAATATATAATTATATAATTTATATATTTTTTTTCCTCGTAACCTCTCGGGCGTTTCTGTGTATAGGCTGATAATTAGTTACCATGCTCAATTGTACATCTGAGTGCTTGCTTATAAGTCGATTTTTGACAATTCTTTATTTTTCATACATGGACATAAAATTAATATATTTATAGAAAGGGTAAGGGGAAAATATGAAAAAATTATCATTTTGAAGCTGAGAATATGCAGAATTTGAATATGTAATAAACTTATTTTTGAAAATCACGACTTTCCTCTCATTTTGCCGGAGCACCCCACATATATTAGTATATGAGCAGCATAGCTAGTCTACTTTTATCTCAAAGTTATTGAACATCCCTTCTATATAATTACTCCCCTATATATAAAAATGAAGAGAAAACTACTATATCCCTGGGCCTGGTTATGCCATTGTCTCCAAATATCCATCTCCTCTCATAGTGCTCATCATCAACATTATCTTCATCACTATCATTGCATCCTCTTTAAGATATTAACGCCTTAAGTCAAAAGAAGTGAGTATTTCCTTTCGTTTACTTGTTCATGTTGTTAGTTTATAGCCGTGATCATGAAAGTGTAAGGGGCAACACGATAAAAAAGTGATTTGGAAACATTAGGGACCATTTCATAGCTCGGAACCACCAATTTTGTCTGGTTGCTATTGTTTTGAACAATGGCAGCCACTCAGAACTGCTGGTTCCAGGTGGTTAGCCAGAACCCAGAACTGCCGGTTCCGGGTGGTTAGTCAGAACCCAGAACTACTGGGTCCGGGTGGTTAGCCGCTTGTTGAGTTTGGAAGTGGCCCCTTAAATCAATACTATAAAGTGTTAAAAATGAAGTGCCCCCTGTCACCCATCACTTTTGATTTTTGGGGCTTATTTGGTTTGTTTGTTTTGGGTAGATATGAATACCCTCCAAACGATTTGGCTCAAAGATGCTTACTTTTTCTGTCATGGTCTTTGGTTGAATTAAATTCGGGATCCCGAATTTAATTCCACATGTGTAACTATTGGAAAGCATGCATAAGCTTTTTATCCATTTTTTGGTGGCAAAACAATTTTTTTCACAAAATACACTAGAAAACGCCTTTAGATAGTTACATTCCTCCATTTTATGCTGTTTTTCCTATAAACCAAAATCTTATAGTATTGCTTTTACTTATTTCGGATCTGTTAAGATCTTATCTCATTAAAAAAAATCAGAGGATTTACATGCTATTGCTCCATTAAAAAAGTTATGCGAGAAAATCTTAGGAAAGCTGCTCAATATGTCCAGTTCCTCTTTAAGTCCTAGGTAATGGCAGTTAGAAGCATTACTTATTTTCTTTAGTTTTAAACTTGCTGTAATCAAAATAATTCGGTGATGCCCTGTGGCAAAAGTATAGCGCATATCTTTAAGTTTCACACAGCTAGTCGGTCGTTCTTATTATTTAAACTTTTTTGATGAAAACAAATTGATGGACACTGCCACTTGGCACTGTCTGTCATCTGTACTTATTGCCGCGGGTGATGTTAGTCTCCTTAACAATCATATAAGATTGGTTTTAAGCTTAATATATCCTTTCCAGATTGTGTCCGAGTCTGACATTCTAAATTACCAATTGAATCTTCGCTATGTATTCAGCACTCCTTGGTTACACAATTTTGTAGAGGTATTTTGTCTTAGTTTTATTCATAGCGTTCAATTGAAGTTGAATTTTAATTATGTTTTTCATGAAGCCCGGGAAGTGAAATGTAAACTTGTTTTCATGTCTACCCGTTTGCATTATAAGGTTGTGGAAATAATGGATAAACGACATTGAATATTAGGTAATCTTGTGAAAATTGTTGGAGAAAACTCATATTAAAATGTGGTCAATCGTTTTGTTAAAGAATGCATGTGTTATCGAATACCCTGTTCACATAATCTTGCAGCAAGGTTACGATGTGTTACGTTGTCATTAAGCTAATGTTTCTGTCGACAGCCCTTATGTCGACATAAAGCATATCTCGACATGTCGACATAAAATCTCATTTGTCGACAAAACAGGGCTAGTAAAATTTCATAAAACTTACATTTAATTGTCAAGTTATGGCTGTGTATATAAGCAGTTGAGCTTTAACAAGTGTTTAACGTGTTGCATAAACTTGTTTGTTATTTACAACCGTTTTTAAAGTTATTATGATGGTTCGCAACAAAAAAGTTACACAATATCAATTTTATATCATCCATATTGTTGTACGCAGAAAAAACAAGGACATTACTATGTTATAGGTAAATCTATGTGTCATTAAGCTTATCCAAACAATTTTGTTTTTCCCGGAAAAACAAAATCTTTGATATCAACTTTATGTCGACACATTTGTCGACGTCGACATTAAATTATTGCGACATGTCAACATGAAAAAACAGTCTCAACAGAAACCTTAGTTGTCATACTCAATAAAATTCATATGGATGTCATAAGACATCACTGGGAGTTGAACTCAGGACCTCTCGCACCCCAATTCATTTACTGAAATTGAAACATCTTAAGTTGCAATCTTTCATATGACAGTGAAAACTAAAATATGGAAAATCGGACAAGTACCTTTTACAAGTAGATTGAAGTTCATAAAAAGTGTACTTTATCCCCTGGAAATTTAGGGTTATGGTTTAAGGCAGGTCAAAAGGGTTATGGTTTAAGGCAGGTCAAAAGATGGGTAAGATTACATATCGAAAAGATTTCAATGAAATATCTCATATAATGACTTAGCATTAACATGTACAATGCACACGCACAGTCTGTGAGTAATTGTTCCAGTTCAATGAGTACCTATTTGTTCTGCATGCTTCTTCCTCAACAGTGTAAAAATAGGTCGCATGACTGTTGATGTGTTTTTACATCATAACGGCGCCAAATATTGACCGATTACAACACTTTAAAAAGTTTCAAGTAGATTAATATTTTCTTCATGGAATAAAAAGCGGAGCCTGCCAATTTATAGTGTTGGATATATAAAATGAGGGCCTACTTGCACCCCAGGTATAGACCAAAATAGCACAAATCATATACCGCCAATGTTATAATGTGGATTATTTTAGACAGGGACAAGAGTGTTCTAACTTCGTAACGACGACGTTTCTCAACCGAATTGGACAACATTTCGGGGGAATGGTTCTAAATATATGTTGTGTGGAACTAAAGGCAAAGCTAAGAAAAATAATGCTTATTTTGTTTCTTATGCCATGCGAAAGTCAAAAAAACCCAATTTGCCTATATGTTATATCATTGGGTTATTTTGAGTATAGACAGAAGAGACCACTTTTCCATATGTATTAAAATATGTATTGGGATTAGCGCTTAGGGTTAGTTTACAGGTTAAGGGTTCTGATGGGATGTAAAGTTCCCTTTTCCTTTACAATCTTACGTGTATTCATTAAATTTGGTTCCAGAAATATTCCCTTGGAATCTTCCAAAACCTTTTCATATTAGGCATTTTACTTTAATAGATTGTTTTCGTGTTCATTTTGTCTACACCTAGAGGATGATTTAAGATCTTCCCACAATACATATTAACAGCTCATTGAGCATGAATGAACTAATGGAATGTTCAGCGAGGTTAAATTACTACTGCTGTGCATTTGTATGGGAAAGATATTGAATTTCTTGCTAAATCAAACTGTATTATGGGTGTGAAAATATCAAACAACCAGATATTTGTTTACATGTTCATTGAGCTAGTAGTAGTGTGACCTTTCTCAAGGTAATTTTATTTCTTTGCGTCTATTAATAAATGTTCTGTGCCAGATCTAAAACATGCAAGTTATACTGTAGATGTTCAATGGGAAATGGTTCTCACTCATAGGAGGTACCAAGCCCTAACCAGCATTCGTCATTATTATATCGAAACATGTGACTTTCCAACATTCGCATCCCCATTTTTCCCATAGACAACAACGTTATGATAGCGCTATTTTGTCATCTGTTACCTGCGTCCCCATACACTTCAATTATAGTTTGACGGCAGGTAAATGTAGACTAAGTAGTCTTTGACCAAATTTTAGATCATTTTTTTAGTTAAAGTCACTCGTAGTAGGCATATTTTCCAACTAAAGTTTATCGCAACTGGGCAAAGTTCAGAGACTTGGAGCAAGTCTAGGCAATCCTTGGGAAAATGTACATGTCTCAAGATGATGAACGCATCAGTGATTTGTACAACTATTCAGTCAATACTGCGTGCCTTGTTGTGCTTTTAGGTATTGTATGATCGTTGATGATCGCTGTTGTCACTCTATCATGGAAAATAAAGCGAATAGTATTCATGATTTACAATATGAAAGGACTAGCTATTGTACCTTTTCGTCTTGCAACTGTAGGATTTAATCTCTGGACCTTACCGCCATACAGAATACGAGGAGTTTTAAACATCACCTGTTGTTCAGTGCAATTTACAATACATGTAGGCCTATAAGTCAATTTCATGTTGGATTGCATCAATGTTTTGAACATAGCCATGCATGATAGCCATGTAATTCGGAATACAATGAATGTTTTATACCACGAGATAGTAAGTTTATCAGGTATATCTCGATTTTATTTCATGATTGCTTCAAGCAAAGTAATGTTACTTAGTACATATTGCTTCATGTTCAAGGAACTTGAAATCATAGTCAGATCAAATTCGTTACACGTATTGGCAATTGCATGTATTGTAAGTTTGTGTTGACACGGGTAATTCCTTAGTAATTAATGATTGTCCCCTTTTGCAATTCTACCCGACCCCCCCCCCAAAAAAAAAAAGGAAAAAAAGAAAGAAAGAAAATTCAAAAGAAAATAAAAAAGAACCATTTTGTCTTACAAATTGTTTCAGTCTAATCTTAAATCTCGCTGTGCTGATACCGTCGTAAAGGATCATGGGATACCCGTTGTACCTCCTATGGTTCTCACTGTGGGTTGTTTTGAGCTATTGATTTCAAATTTTGAATGGAATTATGGGAAGTTCTTAAAACACCCTTTGGTCTACACCCGGAGCAAAGTTGTACAAGATCATATTTGTAGAAATATCTTAATACAGAAAAATCAATTTTGCATTTGGTTGGGTCTACGTTGCCGCTCGAAAATAAAAGAATTCTGCTAATGATAATACTGTTGGCAAATAGATATGTAAATTGTATTGACCGTAATAATTAACAATTTGCCCTTTAGATTTGAATGCAATCTATTTTCTTTTGTCATTTTCTAGCAAAGATAGCCACGCACTTGTATTCAATTTTTGTTGTTAAAGTTTTAATTTGATGTCATTGGATTAAACAATTGAATTTGCTATGCATTTTTGACACTCTTTTGATGTATAATGTGTTGTTGAGTTGTAGGAAGGTTTTGAAACATTCTTTAGACCTGCTGTAAATGTACTTTGCTGCCAGAGTAGGCATGTACAAAGAAATGTTGAATTTTTGATTAAATTCAGTGATGATTTATTGGAAAAATCTTGGAAGAATGATAAGGAGTGGTACAAACAATAAGAGAGCTCTTTTTATACCTAGTGTTTTTGGGTATTCATATTTTTACAGTACGGGCAAAGAGTATGGGCCAAACCATAGTCGGCCTTCAAACAAAATTTTTGCTATCAAACATTTTGTCGTGACATCAAACTCTGAATGTGACCCGCCATATCAATAGGTACCTTAAGGTCGGCAAAGTATATTACATGATACAGGCCATTGAAGCTGAGCATTATGAGTCGAAAGTGGAGTCCAAGGTCCAATTTCTAATTTCATCAGAAACGTTACCTATGACAGGTCATGTATCATATAATCAGGTAACAACATCCTAAACATAAGAAAAATATGTTGAAATTTAAATATTAAATTTTTACTCAGTACAAAAACTTCAAACTTGATTTTCTCAGAACTATAGTTTTCTGAATCAGCCCGATGTCTTTTACCACTTTGGATGTAACTGTAACCAAACACCCAAAAACCAAAAGCAAGGTGTCATTTTTAAAGCTTAAAATCTCAACTTTCAGATGAGACCAAAATATTTTGGTTCCTTAATCTTTTTTTGGTTCATCTTTCGATCTGGTAGGTCACATTTGTTAATGATTGGATCTTTTCAATCTTGGTTCTGAACTCAAACACAAGATTTTGGTAGTCAAGATGCTGGTAATCCGATCACAAAATACTCTGTTTGCAAAGGATGACATTTATATCATGATGGAGCATCCTCTCAACATTGGAATTTGTGCCAGTACTGTACTTCGTGGGCAACAAACTAATCATTAATGTTAACCCAATGGGTACAACTGGCCATGAAAGAGTCATCCTGATTGGTTGGTTATTAAGAAAGACTAACATGTGTATCCAATGACAAAAGTGCTTCATTTAGTTGAAATGTGCTACATCATTTGCTCAGTTGTGTTACAACATGTTTGATTGGTTCAATATTTTAATTTGACCAATCAAGAAATAGCTCTTATTGGGTTAATCTACAAATGCCAAGGAAACTTGATGTTTGAGCAAGCATGCAATTTGTGACAAAACGAAGTGTATCCTTCAATCTGTCCGCAAATGTTGTTCTTTTGACAAAAATTCCGTGGCACACGGCAAGTTTAATTTGTACACCTAAGCAAGCAGGAAATAATCGATAATGCAAACATTGCATTGTCCTAACTGATGAGTTATTGAACTCTAGTACTGGTGCCGAATTTGGCAGCTTAGTATTTGGCGGCGGTTTCTTGTGTCACAAGAATCAAGCCAATTCTTTTCATTTTCACATATGCGCTCTGGCTTTGCTTTCTATAGCTTTGGATGGATGGTGATGGGCCGTAGGTTCTAGGATGTTGATTAAATTTGCCTCGATAGTGCACAGAGGAAGGGGTACTCAACAGTGATGAATTTTGCACCGATAAAAATTGAGCCAATTCTTTTCATTTTCATGTGTGTGCTCTGGATTTGCATTATATAGCTTTTGTTGGTTGGTAATGGGCCCAGGTTGTTGATTAAATTTGTGTGGGATGATACACAGTGGTGGGGGAGGGTGTTGTAGGAGGGTTAGCCTTGTGTGGGCCTGTGGAGCCAACACAGGCATCTGTTAAGCCTGTATGTCAATTTTGGCCAACATTTAATATTTGAATGAGTTTGACTTTCAAAATTAGATTAGATTTTGTTTTTGAACCAAAAAATTCCATCTGGTATGTATTGTAATTTTTGTAATATTTGAATTTTTTTATTTTTTGATTTTCAACAAATTTAAAAATGGTGCAAATTTTGGTCGCAGTGCATCCCTACCCAAACTAAACATGAGTAGCACCCCCAGGGACTTTGGATAATAGGACAATCTTGACGAGTGGTTTGATGGGTAGACGGAACATGAAAGATTTGTTGTATGTTATTAGGAATTGTAACTTTGCTTCCAGTGATAATGTAGATGAACTGACTGGCATTTCTGTAACATGGCAGAGTTTGTGCTATAAAACATAGCTCTTAAACACAGACACTTGATTTGGCATTGGTTTGGCAGATCAGAGCTGGCAAGGGGAATCAATAGGTTTGATAGCGAGTGTGTTAGACATTTTAACATTTTCAGATGATATCAACAAAATGTTTAAGAAAATGTATTGACAAAGACATAGGAGATGTTTTGCAACCACATTTATAATATAATGTATCTTTATATGCAGAGATTAAAGTGAAAAATAATTTCTTCATTTCACATGTTTACATCTACCTGCATCCCCAGACCAATGTGGGGACCACTATAATGTTTCATATGTTTAATATGGGAGCATCTCTTCAAGATAGGTGGTGGAAAAAGCCGCCACTGACCTAGAAAGGTGATACGGGTATGTGCAGCCCTCAAGACCACCTTTTCACGCCTTGTCTAGACCCCAATTTCAAGCACACTACAACCTTTAGTTTGCAAGTCTTATTTTCAAAAAAATTCAGTTCCCTAGCTTCATTTTTTGAAATTTAGTTCCCAAGACCCCCATTTCTAGCAAAATTTCAAAAATTTATATTTCCAGAGCCCAAATTTTGCCAAAAACACTAGATATGAAGGGTCATCTCTGGTCCCTTCAGTTCTCTAGAACCCTTATCAGAGTAAAAAGTTGGTTCCTCCTCGTCTTCTTCAACCACATCACCAGCGATGATCTTGGCTTTGACGAAGCCGTTAGTGATGGTAGAAGGTTTCACCGCAGCCTCAGTTTTTGTTGGCAAAGTGTTATGTGTTATCCGATTATCTCCATGTCACCTGGATCAGCTTTCAAATCATGAACCACGATCGAAATGATCTTCATGCTATGGTCACATAGCCACCGGTCGCCAACTGGTGTCTGGTAATCGGAAGGAAGCTGCAACGACATCGGTATGACACCAGTGAATGCTTGTGATGCCCGGTCGGTCACTGGTCGGCCGCCGGTTTTTATTGGACTATAACTCAAGACATTGTATACAACCCACAAGGTTTTAACTCAGAATCAAATTCTTGCGGCATGCTTCGGGCTTCTCTATGGCTCATGGACACTGCCTGGTCTATGCACAGACACCGTCCACTATCCGGCCGGTGTCCAATGAGTGGCCACTGAATTCTACCTGGTATGATGCATAAAATACATCGTAACCTCGCCACAAGGTTATATGACCATCCCACAAAGTTAATGGGAAATACAATTGTTATGAAATGTGCATGATCCAATTGTCATGGAGTTACGTCATGGAGTTACATACCGTAATTTCCGGAATATAAGCCGCGGCTTATACGTTGATTTATGCGCCGACAAAAGCCGCCGCGGCTTATACGCCGTGCGGCTTATATGACGCACGTTGAATCTTAAATGCTAAGGATCGTCCATGTGTCTTGTTTGCCGATCAAGATTTGAAATACAACAATGTTTACGCCATCAACATTTCAGATAATATTTTGTTTTTATTTATGTCCTTTATCATGTGTATTAGCGTTTCTTTGCTTTTTATGTCACACAGATTTAAGAATAATACCTGTTACATGTATAGAATATCAATTAAACATAATATCACTTAATAAATACAACGTTTCTATGTCGATTATGACGACAATTTCGTCAAAATTCTTTTCAAAGAACACATCAATTTCTAGGTAAACGTAACCCCCATGTACTTACATAATTATTTGGATCAAGACAGTGTGTGATTCATGACAAATTGTATGGTATTCTTGATAAAATATCACCAATCAATAAGGGTATTCCCGTACTTGCTTTATTTTACTCCGAAATCAATTGCAATACCAATTACGCAAGTGACCAAAATCCCGCAACCAATCCTCTGCAGTATTAAACACTGCATCGAATACTCGTAACAGACGGCATGATCGAGAACCGGATCATACTGGTTCCAGTTGCTACAAGTGCCGACCGTGGGAATCTGCTGGCGATCTGCTGGGAAACAGTCTGTACTTGTTTATTTACATATTAATGAAAAACAAATTCAAAACTATAAATACAGTAATCTTTATTTCTATATATTATTATCTTTATCAATTTAGCTATCATTCCTTTATCTAATAATATTATTATGTTCATTTAAGAATTGAGAAGAAGAAAAAGTGAAAGGATAGTATCTATCTATCTATCGTATCTTTCTATAGTATCTTTCTATCCATGTATCATTCTATCTATCTATCTATCTATCTGTCTGTTTATCTATCTATCTATCTATCTAGTCTAGAAGAAATCACACAAGAGTCGATAGTAAGAAAATAGAAGAATTGAGAAGAAGAAAAAGTGAAAGGATAGTTTCTATATTTAGTTTGGGAGATTGGATAAAGGGAATTTTTTTTTTGTTGTTGTTCAAGTGGGGCATGAATTTTATCAATTCTCTCTTGTCAGAAATGGAAGAATTGAGAAGAAGAAAAAGTGAAAGGATAGTTTCTATATTTAGTTTGGGAGATTGGATAAAGGGATTTTTGTTTTGTTCAAGTGGGGCATGACTTTTATCATTTCTCTCTTGTCAGAGGTGGCTCTGAAAAGAGCCGTTTGGGTTGTTCTGAAATCGTCGTCGTTGTCATTTCTTGGTCGTCTACACTACAGCTCGTCTTCTGCAAAGCCCTCGAAGTCCTCCTCCTCACTGTCGCTGTTAAAAAGTTCGGCGAGTTCTGGGTCAAGACTAGCACCATTCGAAGTTGGTTCCTCCTCGTCTTCTTCAACCACATCACCAGCGATGATCTTGGCTTTGACGAAGCCGTTAGTGATGGTAGAAGGTTTCACCGCAGCCCAAGCATTCACTACCCAGTCGCAAACTTCTGTGTGAGTCGCACGACGCATCTTTCCCGTTGTTGTGTATGAGTGTATTCCCTCAGACATCCACTCTTCCCACGCTTGCCGTATGTGCAGTTTGAAAACCCTGTTCACCGCGATGTCTAAAGGCTGAAGTTTCTTGGTCATTCCGCCGGGAATCACTGCCATAATTGACTCATGTTTCGTCTTGAAGGTGTTCAGGACCGATTCTTCCTTGTGTGCCGTCATGGAGTCAAGTACCAGCATGGCCTTCTTATTGAAAAAGGAATTTGGTCTTTTCTGGTAGACACTGTCGCCCCAAGTTTTCATCACGTCGACGTTCATCCATCCTGTAGCAGATTAAAGAACAAGAAGGAAGAAAAAATACATCTTGAGAAATGTTAAGGACAACATAATGACACTGAGCAAAATGTTTCAAAGTTAACCATCCTTTCAATGTCTTTTTTATTCTGTTATGATAATATGCATGCGATCGTAAAAACCATTAACAAAATTAAAAAAGACATGAAAAGATAATGGGTAACTTCGTATACCTTTCTCATTACACTGGACCACTACGCCTGATGGTAATTTCTCTTTTGGTATTGTCTTTCGCTTGAAGATAACCATCGGCTTCAACTTCTTGCCACTCGCCGTACACGCCAACACCACGGTGAAGCTCGTTTTCTCGTGACCGGTCGTAGTTATATGGACTGTGGTCCTTCCCGTCTCAGTAACCGTCCTTGACATCTACTACTTCGCTTGTAAATTCAACTGTGTTTTACTGTTGGTTGATTTGGTGGCCATCGTTTTACAAATAAACTTGAAATGGTTGTTAAAGCTAGATCAAAAGACTTACCAAAAGATGAAACAAAGCAAGAAAATTGAAGGTAAGAAAAAGAGGGATTAGCCTTATTTGGTTTATTCCAATCTCTTAGGATGATTCGTAACTAAATTCTTAGTGTCAATCCAATGAAGATGGAAACTTTCAATCTTTCATTTAAAAAAAGCAAGGGTATCAGGGTAAACTGGCTTCAGCCCTACTATTGAGCAGCTTACACGGCCAAGTTACAGTCAATGTTTGAGTCGTTTCAAGATTGACTCATGAGAAAGTAGAGATGCTAAGTTGTTTCAAGCTTGACCAGAAGGGAAATGACCAACACTTAATAGGAGGAATCCTAGGAGGAACTTGTTGAATCACTTGAGGATAGATACGAAGGAGTAGAGAGTGGTTTTATAGATTCGAGACGGAGGGAGGGATGAAGAGACATAAAGTGAGAAGATGTCCACTTACTTAAAATTTGGAACTGTGCACTTGGAGTTTAAATTAGCCATAAACAATACCAAAATCATGAACGATTCATGTACAACAGCCAGTACTTAGATCCTATGCAAATGAGCTTTTTGAGCAATTTAATTTTTCGATCTGGCGATCAATATTTAAAACTTGGTCGTGATATTTTTTTTCTTGACGTGACTTGCCGGATAGTTCGGACTTCGAACCCCTATAATCACAAGGGCGTTACTGCAAATAAAAAATTGAGATATGGATGAAAATATTTAGAGTTTTTCCCAATAAAACATGCTTTTGTTTGACTGTTATAATAATGAAAAAATCTTAATTTTATTACATTTTAAACAAAATTTCAAATTTTCAGCTTTTAAAATCATGAGGTCACATCTACTTACGTGCAGCTTGTTTTACAAACTTTAATGTGAATTGGCCAAATACAAACTGCAAGTTTAGGTATCAGACCTCACATTCATGAAATTTGAAAAATACATCTTTCCTGTAAGACTTTAAAAATCACTAACGAGATTCTAAAACACCTTATGCATTTAAGTGTTAATGATAAATCGGGTAGCTGATCCTGGCAGTGATAGTTTCAGTGTTGATACAGACTGAAAAGATTCAATGCTATCACATTTTAAAGGTCGCAAGGAATTATGAATGATAAAATATGGATAGATGACTTTTCTATTAATCAGGCTCAACTGAAATTATTTTTTAACTCACAACAAATTTGAGGAGCTGCTCCTCAAATGTTTTCCTGTCAGGGAGTAAAATTTCAATAAACAAGGATTCTGAGTGGTCAAATGACTGGGACCAATTTGTTGACACAAACCAGTACCAATTTTGGGGAGCTATTCCTGGATATAATCCTGGCTATGATATCTTTATTATTGCTGGCATGGTTCAATGCCATTAAAACTTTCAAGATTTCAAAGGTTTCTGAATGATGGTGATTTGAACAATGGACATTCACTATAATCAGTGTTGACTATGGGACCTATTTGTTGACACAAACCAGCAGTACCAAATTTGGGAAGCTATTCCTGGATATGATCAGTCCTGATATAAATGATATTAGTTATTCAGTCCATATTTTAGAACCATCCAATTAACCTCTGTGTGAAACCTTGTCAGCACATTGTGAAACTAGCTACAGTATAACCTCTTTGACACAAAATCTGTTTGCCCCCAAAACCCTGCCCACAAATTGACTTTCAAGTCCCTTGCATTGAACTTGTATGCAATAAGTGATGGATAACACAAAATCCTGATAACACAAACTAAATTGTTTAATCCCACAGACAAAATTTTTGAGTTCAAGAGGTTCTACTGTATTTAGCCTCTTGGCTTTCAGATGATAAGTATTTTGTTTGTTTGCTTGTTTTATTTATATAGATTGGTCCATAGGGGACACAAAGTCATAGGTCCCCTATGGACCAAGCCCATGCAGAAAAGCACAAGCCCGGATAGTCCACCTAAAAGACTAATAAGATTGGCGTAGCCAGGGAGGTGCAGAAGGGGTGCGCGCACCCCTGGGTCTATAACAAAAAAAAACAGGATAAAGAAAAAAAACAATGGGAAAACAATGAAAAAAAGGCTGCAGTAGTCCTAATTACTGCTAATAATACATTTGGTGACCCATTCGATATAGGCACACATGCCCCTAGCGGCCCCTGGACCCGTCACCGTCTTGGACTAGGATTTATTGCGCACCTGGGGTACGCAATCCTGGCTACACACCTGAATAAAACACCATGCTTGCCAAAGGCTATTCCACAAACCAACTTCAAAGTACAATTTTACTCACAGCCCCCCACTTCATGAGAAAAGAAACTGGAAATTTTAATCTCATACCCAAACGCTTGCTTCTTTGCTGTTACAGCATGTTCAAGGTGTTTACAAAAGTCCCCAAATGTTACATCATGACAACAAAATTCCAATACATTTATCTCTAAAGGTATTAAACACCTAATCAGTGATATATATTTTCAACGATTTTACATGAAACATTAACGATCATTACCGACAACAAATATTGCAATCGGCGAAACTGATCGGTGTGGGTGGGGTGATGCCAGATTAATTAGCATCTTACGGACAAAATATGGATCAAAATCAGATCTAATTTCATGACAAAATGCTCTCGGATTTGTCTACTTTGCCATGAGCTGGAAACCTCATACTCCTTCAAAGCCCTCAAGAACTCCCTGTGTTTTGCATACAATTTACGCTGATGACGCTTTTCGGAACTAGTGATTTTTACTCATGTGAGTAAACTTTTGGTGAGTTTAAATTTGATAAAGATGAATTGAATGCTTTTTTGAAATGAGATTGCATGAATACATTTTTGAACATACCAGTTTTAAAATGTCACACTCTTTCAAAGCACTCAAGAACTTTTTGTTTTGTTTTGCATTCAATATACACAAATGACAAATGTTTGGATATACTTTCATCAGTAAGCTTTTGATGAGTTTGAATTTTTTTGAAATTATGTTTGTAGGAGTATGCCATTTATACTGATGATGCTTTTCAGAGTATGGTACTTTTTATGATTAAGCTTTTGGTGAGTGTAAATTAACACAGATGATCCGTTTTAAAATAGGTAAGTTGAGCCGATGAAGTTGTGTTGATTTTCAATAGGTGATTGCACACAATTTGAGTAGAAATATAAGTATGCTTTACGCTACCACTTTTCAGATCTAGTAACTTTGTGATGTTTTTTTAAAACGATATCACAAATTTGTGCACTGTGTTTTGAAAACCATTTCAACCAATGACACTTTCTTTTTTTTTCAGAGAAAACTGCTTGTATGTTTCAGTTTGTAGCATTGAAAAATCAAATCACAACTCAATGATTTGTGAATTCAAAATTTGTCCACCAGTTGTCCATCCAAACACCATTGAGAAATTGTTATAATTCATTATGAAGCTTACTCTTTATTTTCATTTCCTCTTACTGTCACTCATTTCATCCATTATAGTATGTATAGCTTTAAATTTTGAAGCACAAAGCTTCATTTTTTAAATCCTCTCCTTAAATGAGCTGCAACTTTTAAAACTCAAAACTCCCTACAAAACCCTCTCCACTTTTTCTAATCTTAAAGTGAAGATTTTTGCCAACTTCTGATAGTTTCAATTTTAATTACAGCCAATCTATGCTTTAGAATACTATAACTCATTTTGAAACTCAAAACTCCCCACAAACTCCCTCTCTGCTAATTCTAATCCTAGTGATGATGATATTCGCCTAGTTATGATAGTTTCAGTTTTAATAACACTCAAGAAATCCATGCTTGAGAAGGCTTCGGGGAGACCGGATCTTGTCTAATTTAACCGTCAAGGAAATCAGATGCCCGAAGACGCACTCCATGTATCTGTGCTCTGCCATACTTGAACGGTCATGGATTGGGTTTCATGCATACAAATTACGCATCGCAAATCAAGGAAAAGTCAGATTCAAAAATTCTCAAGCATTTTTGCCCCCATTTTATTCCTGATGTGAGTTTATATAATGGTTTGTACTTTGCTTGTATTATGAATTAGTGAAGAGCCTACTTAGGTTAGTTTGTGATGAATCATAAATTACAACGCTTATTTTATCAAATGATCGATACAATTTTTTCCCCTCAGCCAAGTAATATTCAGTGTTCAAGTTTTAAAAGCCTCTCTGAATGTCATGCCGGAATCTTGATGTTACATTATTTTAGAGTGTTATTTTTTCCTGATGAGAGGGTAAAACAACTTTGAGTACATTTTTTGGAAAGTTTTGTTTAAAGTAAGGAAATGACATGTAAGAAAAGTTATGAAGATATGACGTTTTCAAGATACCATTGAAAGAGTAAGGAATCATTGACGTCAAGGAGTGGACCAAAATTAACATCAAAAGTGTCACAAGGAGTGGACCAAAATGACAATAAAAATGTCATCTAGAGTGAACCAAATGAAGTCATCGAAAATGTCGCCGGGAATGGACCAAACTGACATGAAAAATGTAATCAGGAATGGACCTTCATCATCATCATCAGCCATTATCTATCCACTGCTAAATGAAGGCCTCAGCATGTAGTCTCCAATACCGTCTGTCCCTTGTCTTGCTGTACCAATTGGTACTGCTCCAGTACTGTTGGAGTTCATCTCTCCAATGCTTTCTCTGTCTGCCTCTGTTCCGCTGTCCCTCCATTGGTGTCCACATTGTGAGGGCCACGCTCCAGCTGTTATCCTCCCTTCGTGACACATGCCCTGCCCATGTCCACTATTTTCTTTTCATGGTTTCAATTATGCCTTGAGTATTTGTTTGGACCTTAAATGTCATCAAATGTATCATAGGAAATGGACCAAAATGATATCAAAAATTATCATCAGCCGTGGACCAAAATGACCTCAAAAGTGTCATCAGGAATGAACCAAAATGACCTCAAAAGTTTTATCAGGAATGAACCAAAATGACCTCAAAAGTGTCATCAGGAATGAACCAAAATGACCTCAAAAGTGTCATCGGGAATGAACCAAAATGACCTCAAAGTGTCATCGGGAATGAACCAAAATGACCTCAAAAGTGTCATCGGGAATGAACCAAAATGACCTCAAAAGTGTCATCAGGAATGAACCAAAATGACCTCAAAAGTGTCATCGGGAATGAACCAAAATAACCTCAAAAATTTTATCAGGAATGAACCAAAATGACCTCAAAAGAGTCTTTAGGAATGAACCAAAATGACCTCAAAAGTGTCCGGCATCAGGAATGAACCAAAATGACCTAAAAGTGTCCGGCATCAGGAATGAATGAAAATGACCTCAAAAGTTTTATCAGGAGTGTACGGCATTAAAAGTGTAATCAAGAGTTGACCAACATGAAATCAAGTGTCATCAGGAATGAACCAAAATGACCTCAAAAGTGTCATCAGGAATGAACCAAAATGACCTCAAAAGAGTCATCAGGAATGAACCAAAATGACCTCAAAAGTGTCCGGCATACCAAAATGACCTCAAAAGTGTCATCAGGAATGAACCAAAATGACCTCAAAAGTGTTATCAGGAATGAACCAAAATGACCTCAAAAGTGTCATCAGGAATGAACCAAAATGACCTCAAAAGTGTTATCAGGAATTAACGAAAATGACCTCAAAAGTATCATCAGGAATGAACCAAAATGACCTCAAAAGTGTCAGGAATGAACCAAAATGACCTCAAAAGTGTTATCAGGAATGAACCAAAATAACCTCAAAAATGTTATCAGGAATGAACCAATATGACCTCAAAAGTGTTATCAGGAGTGTACATGAAAAGTATAATCAAGAGTTGTCCCACATGAAATCAAAAGTGTCATCAGGAGTGGACCAAAATAACATCAAAATTGTTATTAGAAGTGAACATGACTGACATCAAAATAATATTAGAATTTACCAAGAGTTAATCAAAATAACATCAAAAATGTCACAAGGAATGGAACAAAATGACAAAAGTATTATCAGGAATGGACCAAATGTGAACCAAATGACATTAAAAGTGTACAAAGGAGTCAACCAAATTATATTGTTACGGTCAGAGATGTTAAATGACCAAGGCCAAATTCACCTTTCGGGTTCTTAAATGAAATACAAAAAAATACACT
>JXSR01S057920.1:0-12419 GCA_000969725.1 Ophiothrix spiculata | reverse complement strand
GGTTAACAATGTTAACCTTAATGCACTCACATAATGCACTCTTAAATTGTTTTTTATCTATATGCTTCCATTTTTATGGAATATCCTCATACCGCCATCATTTTATTAAACAAATTCCAATCAATTTTGTGAGTTACAGTTTATTTGTCTGCTTATTTTGTCTGTCTTTGACCAAGTGCGTGCTGTCTTGTAAAATCTTTCGAGGTATTCTATTGGATCTGAATTCTTTCATAATACCGTAGTCTAGACTATTTTAAGCCAATTTATATTAATAAAGCTTTAAATCAGACGTGTCACACGTATTTTATATGTAAAAACTTCAATATCTCATTTTATATTTCTCAGAAATATATGGTTTTCAATTTATGTTTAGATGGATTAGTTCATGTTTTATCAGTTATAATTACCTTAGTTGACGTCAGCAGCTCTACTATTTTATTGGAAATGAATTATTGTCTTATTATGGAACTACTAATGCTCAACTCGTGTTCAATATTTCTCTTTTTGTATTTACATTTGGTTCAAAAAGAGTTGCAAAATAATGTGCACATGACCAAACAGTGAACTTGTACAAATTTCCGGTACTCATTTGTTAATAAATTTCTTTGATATTTTGCAAAAACATCAAATCTAATATCCTATATAAATAGATGTCAACTTGATCAGTAGCTAATGTTTCAACTTTATGTGTCGTCGTTTCGATACCGGTAAGCTTTCTTGTTTATCTTTCTACGTATGTACAAACGGATAAAATTACTTAAGGGTTAATAATCGTTGAGCGTTAAATTTGCTACTATTCAAAAATATAAACTTTTAAAGGTCAATTGCCAAGTTATTGTTATTATACAAACTTACAAACTTAAGCAACATTGAAAGGAATGGAATGAAAATATAAAGGAAATTAATTTATCACATGACCCGTTGCCACGGCAACGGCCACCATCTTTTATCGCCAAAATCGGCACGTGATATACTTGCAGCAGCGATTTCTCACAAACTATACATACTAGAGACATTGGGCAAAGAGTAAGTTAATGTGCACTTTCAGAGATTTTAAATAAACAGAACTATGAGATTCACATACCATTAAGTAGGATTACTACTTGATCTAAGATTTTTCACTGAAAAAACCCCCTATTTTTTGGAAAGATATTACAGAGACTCTGCACCAGACCCTTTCTTTCCAACCACCAGAACCAAGCACAGGGAATAAATATATGAAAAGAAAAAAAAACCTATTGTTTTGTTAAAAGGTCATAAAAGATAAGTTTCCTATGAATAATTTACATTTTCTTAATTCTTTCCTTAGCAGCTACTAAGAGCTATGTTCTGGCCAAATATGAAGCCGACGCATCAGTAAAATGTTTACATTGGAGATATCGGCAATTTAGTCTAGAAACACTGTTTTTCGGACGTTTATATTCTAAAAAGGTTTATTTACCTTAATGGTGAATAAAATATCAATCGCTTGATTTTGTGAAATTTTGACATCAATTTCATAGTTTTAAAGCTTAAAAGTTTAAATATCGCAGCTTGTAAAAACAATACATTAGAATAAAATAACAAATTGCGACTCACGATGCTACATTTTCGACAATAACTTTTGGAAGCACCGATTGATGTTTAAAAAAAAGGCAATATTATCCTTAATCTGAATTTGTATTAATATGTTTAGCCCTTAAAAACATATAAAATATCGTAACAATGTATTTTATAAACGATTCTGTTAACCCATTATTGTTTCTATTCACTGGATTTAATTTTCTGCATTTTACTCAGTACGTCTGTAAAAGGTGACGTAGTGGGTATATGAAGATTGTGATTAAAAGCTGTGTGGTCACGTGACATCTAAATTGAAGCAGACAACACACCAATTAATATCTAAGGTCAAAACTTTCATCCTTGGTTGAATGTCCGTGGAAAAATGTAAGTCTTATTGAATATTGTTTTATATGGTAACAGGCAATAGTTAATTCAATATGTAATGGGATTGCTTGACATATTAATGATGAAAAGAGTAAGAGTTTCCACCGCATTTGTGGGGATTAGAACCATGGCTTTTGGCGTGGGTTTAATAGTCATGTATTACGAGAACATCGACTGAGACATCCGGGCAGTCTTGCTATTTTATGTTTATTTGGCAACATCTGATAAGCAATAACAAATTTACACAATAATCAATAGTTAGAGAGACAAAGGAATAACATGACAACAATGCAAACACACCAAAAATGCCGAAATTGTGTCGACTTATTTCAAATGGGATCCTACAAGTATAAAAGTGAAATATAAAACATACATAAAACAAAGGGGGCCGGGTTAGCGCAGCGGTAGTTCCCTCGCTTTGCACCAATGAGGTACCGGGTTCAATTACTTAAATGTTCAATTAGCTTGATGTATAACAGCTTAGTTACATATGCCCAAGGAAAAATCGAGTACTTTGACTTTAAATAAGTTGCTTTTTTGATTAATACAATGTTGTTTCGGAATTCTCACAGGCAAAACAACATTGTGAGAGTTGTTAATATGGTTTTCATTTTCAAATTAATAATTGGAATAATAATTAGATATGCTACAATTGCAAAATACGTGTGAACACGAATAAAAATAATGTAAAATGGATTAAAACTGATTTGTTTCATTGTCAACCTTGAAAGAGGTAAAAATCAATGTTTTCTCCAAGACTTGAAACATATACTTTAACGTTTTGGATAGATATACCCTTCTTTTATTCTGTGAAGGTTTGGGAGAAACATGAATTACATGATTACATGAATGCATGATCTTTTATAACGTTGTACATTAAATCATTTTTGTTTTATCAATAAAGTGATGACAAAATGTTCCTAAAATTACGTATGCCTACAGTTACAAGCACATAGTAATTAGAATGTCATTTGGTGAAAACTTTAATATATAGCTTTACATGGAGCTTTACTAATCAATCGCAATGTTTAAAAGAGCACGGTGCAATGTTTTTAAAACTCATTTATAGTCTTAAAAGAAAGACCACCAATTGCAAGGTTTCAATTTCAAATTTCAGTTCAATGAACGGTACAACGGTTTGATTTTATTTGCTACAAAAAATTAGACTAAAATAATACTTTTTCACCGATATATCATAATAGGAACAGAGAAAAATTCAAGGGATATTTAAAAAAAGTTTTAAAAATTGTGTCAAGCTTGTTTCATGAGTGAACTAGTGATTACTCTAATACAAGAACTATAATGCTGGTTCACAGTGTGGTTTCAAAGACAGTAGCTTGTGGTTTGGACTAGGTGCTTCAACGCTCGTAAGTTTAATTATACCTCATAAATATTCATTAGGCAACCATGAAATATAATTGGACAGTTCAACCTGATGCGCGCGATAGCATTTAACCTATTTCATCGATTGCGCGTAACGCCCATGCAGGGAAAAAATGGAAAAACTATCGCACCCCTACTACCGCACCCCTCGGTTTGAAATTCATACGGTGACCCAGAATACATTTTAGGTGATTTTTGGTTTTGCTTATATTTCCGTCAGTGAAATATTTATGAGGTATAGTAAAACAAATACAATATGGTTTATTTTGAGAAGTATTGAAAATTCCTGATCCCTCGTTGTTGGATGCATGCGACTACTTCGCGTCGGGAAGTAGTCACCTACATCCAACACTTGGGATCAGTAATTTTCACTACTTCCCTTAATTCCATGTTGTATTTGTATACTACAACATAAGCGTCTGCAAGACGATAGTTTAGTCTTGCTTAAATACATGTACGGTATATAGATTGGAAAAGAAGAGAGCAAAGTAACATTATAAAGAAAACAAATAATACCTTCACATTCGTCATATTTTGATTTATTGGTAGTAGCGCCCCTTCTCTCTCTCCACTTTATCCATGAATAGAAATTACAGACATAATCCAGATAGATTCAATTATTTTGTGACTATAATTATTACACCGCTATGTTTTAAATTTAACTTGAAGAGATAATTCTGTCAATAATGTGAGTTCAGAAGGGTTGCAGTTACTGGATGTCTACTGTTGTTATCATTTGATCTCTCCCGTGGTTTTATGTCATAAGCTTTACATAGCCTAATATATCGGCTGCGGATTCCTTTTGGGAATTCCTCCCATGCAATATTCTCTCTTTCATAAGCTATGAATTGCCTAAACAATATCCAAAGCAATAAATTGAGAGAATACGGTGGACGGTGTTTGCTGGACACATGACAGTTAATTGTAATACCAAACTGAATTACATAGGTTACACGAAATATGTATATTGATATGGAAAACATGCCTAAAGAACACTTCAGCGTTCATGATTTTCAATGATTTATCTGGAGCAGGTTTGTTAGTTATTACTATTAAGTAATGGTGTTGACATTGACATAAACAACTGTAAAATGGTATTATTGTATTTACTTCCATCTTATTGAACAATCTGTTTGAAGTAACCACGCCGCCTTCATTGTATTTAACTACTGGTAATCAATCTTTTGGAGTCAGTTTTTGTTTTTTCCTAGTGCGTGCTGTCTTGTATTATAATTGAAAATGATTCGTTTTGACAATTTTGTAGTTCTAACTATTTAGCCATATTTTACAATTACAGCTATAAATCGAGCGTGTCACACGTATTTCATCTGTAAAAACTTCAATGTCTCATTGTATGAGACAGGAGACTAATTTCATCACTCAATTGTCTGGTCACGTAAAAAATATTTCAACATTTTCGCCCGTTGTTCTGTTAATGCTAATACTACAGTATTAGCATGAATTTAATCTTAAGTATTTCCCCCAGAAAATGTATGCTTTTCAATGAATTATTTCATGTTTTATTAGTTATAATTACCTCAGTGACATCAGTAGCACTACATTTTACTGGAATTCAATCATGTTGTCTTGAACTACTAATGCTCAACTCGTATTCAATGTTGTCTCTTTTTTGTACTAATTAACATCGGTTGAAATACAGTTGCAAAACAATGTGTACGCGTATGCTTATACAGTGAACTTATCTGTATTGTTTCAACGTTATTTATTATTAGTAAATAAAAATTTCAGGTGGTAGGTAGGTTTTCTTGGTGTTTTCGTACGTGTATGCAAAATAATGGAAATACATAATCAAACTACTAAATCTTCATACAAAGCTCATCTCAACTCACTTTCTAAACACAAAATTATTAAAACTACTTATTACCAGATCGTCTTGAGTGTCATCTGAGAGACAAACATTTTCTGTGTGTAACATTATTTAAGTAAGACACTTAAGTAGATATAGTCTAGACAATAAATTTTACACTAAAATGATCGTCAATCTTCAAAAAACATTAACAATAGAGAGTGACAAATGGTCAATAATGATTTGGTTTCCAAAAAATGGTTATTTTTGGCAATTGCTCATTTTGAACACCTCGCATCAGGGAAATGTGCTCTTGCAGACCTTAGCGAATTGCTAAAGCCCTAGGCTGTAACAGGCCTATAATTTCCCATTTATTATTATTAAAGTTTGTTGAGAAATGTTTGTTGAAAATGTAATATAGATATAACAAACAGTACCATAAGTGAGAGATAATATTTTAGTGGCCAATCTAGTAAAAACAAGAGATTTCTAATTCTTGAATAGATTCATCAGGACTGTTCAGTAAACATGATATAAACAAATTCTTCATATCTAGTCCAAGTATCACACTTACATGTGGACGTTTCGTCCGCTGACAGCAGACTTTCTCAACACTAATGACGAAGTGACGATCTTCTGTTCTTGACAATTGTTGACTGTTGCTTAGTAACAACGTTGCCAGATGATTTCTTAAGAAGATCGTCAAATGCGTGACTCAGATAATATTGCCCCTCGTCCCTGTTCATGGTCTTTTCCTGTTTCCTGATCGCAAACAGGAAAAGACCATGAACAGGGACGAGGGGCAATATTATCTGAGTCACGCATTTGACGATCTTCTTAAGAAATCATCTGGCAACGTTGTTACTAAGCAACAGTCAACAATTGTCAAGAACAGAAGATCGTCACTTCGTCATTAGTGTTGAGAAAGTCTGCTGTCAGCGGACGAAACGTCCACATGTAAGTGTGATACTTGGACTAGATATGAAGAATTTGTTTATATCAAGAGATTTCTAATGATACACATTATTGACCACAGAGCAAAGGTCAAGCAGGGGGCATGCTAGGAAATGCTATTTGAGAACAAAGGATTACTAGGAAGTGGGAGGTGCTAGGAATTGCGAGAGCACAAAGACGCTATAGTGCTATACATGTTAACAACTGCCTGTTTTGATTTTTACACATGGGATTCCCAAATTACTCATGCAGATTGGCCGAGAATGTTCTGTATTATGTTTTCTAGAATGGTATGGAATTAAAAGTGCTTTCCAGATAAATTGGCAAAAGTATAAAAAGAGATGGATTGTGATATTTGGGGTCAGTCAACTTTTGTTAGCTTTTGGTGCTGTTAGCTGTGTTCTTGAAATATTATTGAGAAGAAGACAGAGACAGATTGGTTGGACGTTTAGTACTGATAGTATCTGATTTTTTGCTACCATTTCGGAGTACCTTTATTCATAGCTGTTATATTGGAGAACGTGTATTTTAAAGTGATTGATTCTTAGATGCTGGATCGTGGATTATTTTTACATTAACTGTGGACCAGAAGTTGGAGATTGCAGAAGTCTTTTGGAGTTTTACACTGGCTGATAAAGATTATTTGGAACCTTATACTTAGACCATGGTAGTCAAGGATTATACCAAACAAAAACTTTTATGAAAAAATAAATGATCATTTTTATGTAAACAAACACTAAAATTTTACAAATGCATGATCAAAGTACATATTTTGATTGGTGATCTACAAATTAGATCATTTTTAATTACTTTGTGGATTACAAATTGCTATACAAGATGTTTGTATTTTTCTTATAATTTATCCCAGTATTCTACAAATAGATATGACATCAATGTTTTTAATTAAACAATTTTCCCAGTCTCGTACAGAAATTTTTGACTTTCTTGGAGATAGATGAGCTTGCTTTTGTGGGATGGAGTTATACCGATGAACGGAGAAAAGTCTTTGCCTTAGGAGTAGGTGATATTTGTAGATTATTTTGAAGTTAGCAATACATTAAGGATCAATTTGGAGTTACCGGTATTAAAAAATAAACGAAACGACGGCATGTGTGTTATATTTATTGTCAAAGTGGATGATTTAAATAAAAGCATCTGATAAAGTTTAAAGTTTTATAAAGTCCAGAAGATTTTGTTATTGCTGGGCTATTGTGTTGAAATCGCCGTTTGAATTCGTGAGAAACAATTTGGATAAATAATTATCGGATTATTGGATTCCGGGACTTGATATACTGCAAGTTTATATTCAAGATCTTTGTGTTTCAGAGACTGAACAATTTCGGACTATAATATAACTCGGATTATATACTTTGGAAATATCCTATGATCGCATGAATTTCGCAGGGATTCTATTCGTTATCTGTAAAGTAGTAATTAAGAAAACAAAGAAACTTTTGTAAGTTGAGCTAAGAATCTGTATTTAAGTGTTTGGAAAGCAATATACATACAGCGTATTTGTTTGTGTTATTTAAGAACACGTGAGGTGGTTTAAGCCTCGGTCAATTTTAAATCCTTGACCATAACAGTCTAAAGTAAAGTGGTTCAGTAAAAATATCAATTGGTACTGCTCTTTGTCAAAGAGCAAGCATTGAAACTGATAAAATTATGACCTCCTTGTATCTTAATGGTTACCATTTCATTGTATTAATGCTACGACAAACAATAAATCAAATATTCGGGAAGGAATAGTGGTTCAATCCATTCGATCATCATCATCCTCGTTCGGCTGCTCAGCAGGCGATCACATAGATTCTCCATTCACTTCTATTTTAAGCCAGTGTCCAGCATTGATTTTGGTTGTTGGTTGCAGCAAGTTATCTCTGTCGCCAAGCAGCTTTTGAATATAGGACAAGTAAGAAGTTCTCTGTCGCCCTTGTCTCCTTCTACCATGGGGAGGTGTGTAAAGGCAAATGTCATACAGGGCTCTTCCTCTGACATTCTTAGAACATGACCAAGGAAGGTCAGTTGTCGCAACCTCACTCGGTTAATTAATGGTTCTGTGTTAGTGTCGGCATATATTTGTGCATTAGGGACATGTTCAATTCGCTTGATGTTAAGCATGATTCTAAAATATTGTGTAGGAGTTGATCTTGCTCTCCATGTCACTTGATATAACCCAAGGTTAGCAGCCGTATAACATTACCGTCACATATGTGGTGTTGAAAAGTCTTACTTTGATTTTGACTGGAATGATTGGGCTCTTCCAAATGCGTTCTAAATTCCAGAATGCGGACTAGGCCAGGGCCTTTCGTCTGATAAGATCTTTCTTGCTCGAGGCCATCATGCATCCGAGATTTATGAAATCCGGGACATGCTTGATTGGTTCACCGTATACCTCAAGAGGTGCCTGCGGGTTACAATTGATAGTCATATACTCTGTTTTGGGCACACTGATGATCAGACCCAAGCTTTTTGCTGCTGCTGCAAAGCTAGCTAACTGTGCCTGTGCCCTTGCAATGGATGATTCTAGCAGAGCTATATCGTCGGCAAAATCTAAGTCATTTAGGACTTTGGCATGATATCTCCTGGACCGACGTGGATGAGTAACCACTCCAGAAACAGCGTCATCAGTTGCATTCTGCAGCAAGAAATATGATGAAAAGAAAGGGAGCCAGGACATCGCCCTGCAGTACACCAGTTGTCACATTGAAAGGTTCTGACATACTACCGTCCACCATAACTGCACTTTTGGAATTGTTATACAGTGAACCCACTGCATTTACCAGTCTCTCCGGATGCCATAGTGCCGCAGAATTGAGAACATGACTCTCCTGTTGATTGAGTCAAAGACCTTCAAATCGATGAAGGTGATAGTGAGTGGAAGTTGGTAACTCTGGAAGGCCTCCATAACTCTTCTCAGGATGTGCACTTGCTGTGTACAGCTTCTTCCTTGACGAAACCCAGCCTGATTGTTTCTAAGTAAGGGGTCCACATGCTCTCTGATTCTTGTTCACAATATTTTATTGTAAAATTTAGCTGCTATGGACATCAGTTGGTCATACAGCTGAGGTCTCCTTTCTTTGGTAGAGGGAATATGATGTTTGTTGTCCACTGCTTAGGAGGTGTAAGTGTGGTGTAAACTTCCACGCAGAATTTATGAATGACTTCTGCCATAACCATGATAACATCGCCACCATTTTGTAGTGCTTCTGATGTAATTGCACAATCTATACCAGATGCGCGATTGTTCTTCATTCCCTTGATTGCTGTCTTTGTTTCATCAAGGCTTTGTGGGTCTTGACAAATTGGAAGATCATGGTCAGCAGGAGAAGGTTGATCTGATACTGATGTTCCACTATCATTGTTAAGTAGGTCACTGAGGTAATGCCTCCACTCTTCCAAGAGTTCCTTCTCACTTGATGGTGCTGACCCATCTTTCTTTGACTTTTGGGTTGCATCTACTGGATTCAATAATGTACATTAAATTCCATTATTATGCTTTGAAGGATCCAAGGGAGGAAAAACTTGGATCCTGAGCATGATAATGATAAAATTGGATGATTTTAGCCCCATATTTAATGGTTTCGCTATGAGTTTTAAAATATTGGGCTCGACTGCGTCTTGCCCAATATTTGAACAACTCATAGCTTGACCAATAAATATGTGCTCAATCTATCCAATTTTATAACAAACTTGGATACTTTCTTATAAGTTTATATTTATCATTATTCCCAAAATATAGATCCATGTCTTTTGATCGTCTTGATTCAAAGACAGCAAATTAACCATCACAAGTTGCTTGTACATTATTTTGATGAAAATCAAGTACAGAATGGATAATAACAATTAACTTGTGGTTTTAGTCGATCACTATAAATTTATTCACAATAACTTTAAGCGATAAAACATCTAAGCAAATTTTTATTGAATATTAAAATTAATTATTTAAATAATGATTCAATCCACTTGAAAGTTTAGTCTACCCATCGACTTGTAATAGACCAATCACCAGAACCAGTTTTTTCATCCCGTATAAATTCTGTAGCTTTATACCACATTGTACACTATCTTAGATTTGATTTTTATAGATATCACAATTCTCTATGTCTGACGTAAGCCTGTTCCCTTATAAGGTTTTGTGAAGTGTTAGACATTTTCGAAATTCATATGGAACTGTTTTGTTCTGTTTGAACAAAAATGCAATTAGCATTATTCTTATTATGTGGAGTTGCTTTTGATTTACACATTTGATTGACTTATAAGTTGCTTTACTCAAATACACATAGACGTTATATCAATTTATCTGTCAATCAATTCAACATTACATGACATTTGATAATGAACATTAATGTGGTGCTTTTAAATTAGTAATATTTACTTTCAAGTGACATATTTCATGATGGTATCAGAAATTCTACATATTTTTGTCTTTATTTTTTGAAAAAAGGTGAAAGTCTAAATCTCTATGCTTAATATATGACAGCATATTTAAAACATGTTCGAGTGTAAATCGTGGTTGTTAAAATATATTTCTCTTAAAACGTTGCATGAGATAGATAAAATGTCATCGTGATAATGATATGTAATGGTGAATTAATATTAGCAAAACAAATAATACTTCCAAACCTCAAGCTTCGTTATATTTTTATATTGATGTTTGCATGGTAAATTAATGTCTGATACTGAAATGAACTGATTTCTGATGATGTAGAATGGTCAGGAGTCGATTAAGCTCAATGTTCAAAGTACAATGTGATGATAGTAAAAGTATTTGATATAAGATATATATACTCTTCAAAGCATCATTTGGTAGTCAATTAAGTTTCAGGCTTGGTTAGACCTTCAAATGGCTAATTGCATAAACTAAATAAAAGTATACATTTTTAGAAGCGGATTGTTCCCCTGAACATGATAATGATATCAATTTTTGACCAAAAATGTCAATTTTGGCAAAAAAAAGGTTTTCTCAAATGTTTGATTTTTATCTTATTTTTTGAAAAATTGCCAAAAATTGCCATTGGGTTGGATTTTTTGCATTTTTTGACCTATTTTTGGCATTTTTTGAAAAACTAAGATAAAATCTAAAATTTGAGAAAAACTTTCCTAGACATTTGTTTCTAAATTCCAAAAAGCAAAAAAGTTCAAAATTTAACGAACGCAAATTTTAGTTAGGCTTTCCGGACATTTTGGGGGCAAAAAATATGATTTTTGGCATTTTTTGCTAAAAATGTATACTTTTATATGATTTATGCAATTATTTAGAGAGTTAGAGTACAAAAATAGTTCATGCTAGTTGAAGGTCTATCCCAGCCTTAATTGCAAAAGGGTTTGCATATATTGTGGAAGTTCCTGATTGAAATGTCCATGGACAGTAATCTAATTGCTTATTAAGGCCTACAAAACTCGCGGTGCTGATATTGACGGCGATGGTTTAAATGTAGAGAGCGTAGAAACTGCAAGCTAGGCAAGCTAAAGTACACAATGCAACTCTTATTTATATGTATTACATATTTTTTTAAATTTGTTGAATAATATTTATACCTGGACATGTGTAAAAAATCTAAAAAAGCACTTATTTAAGTAAATATGCCAAGAATATACTCATCACGTACTTTTTCTCCCCATATAAAATGTATTCACTATACTTGATCCCAGTGGTATTAATTCACAGGATGACCTTACTTGATAAATTGTGCAGATTGTATTTCTAAATTTCAAATTAAAAAAAAAAAAGTTATGAATGAAATGAAATTGAAAAACACTTTGTAGAAAATATCTTCCAATAAATTGGCATTGGCAAATACGTTGTTAATGATGTATTAGGCAAAACAAAATCTGACACTTCTAGTTTTAAAATCCATTTCATTTCTTCATAATGGTCAAGTTCGTGTCTAAAACCCAAAACAAGTGCTGCGTTAATAGTTGTTGTAAAACACTTATTGACAGAATAATTTCATTGGGGTTTTTCTGACGCAAAGGAAAGGTAATTTGGATCATACACACTTTTAAATTAAAGCTAATTTTAAAGGTATTTCTTGATTTATTGCTGTAAAATTGAAAATTGTTAAATGTTTAAAACACTTTCCTTAAAGCTCCCAATTATCTAAATTTTAGCAATGCAACGCGAACGTGATGAAAAATGAGGGCGCTTGAGTTTTGCATCGTCTTGTTTACCATCGATGGATAGATTCCAATATCAGAAAGCAACATAAGAAGCGCTATTTCTTTCTCGCAAGATATGTTTTTAATTGATAAAAGCTTGATGGTTAAAATTGTTTACTATCACTATGTTTGTTAATACATAATATAAACACTTAACAGTTAATACCTCTGATGATTATAAACTCCC
>JXSR01S057914.1:89206-101349 GCA_000969725.1 Ophiothrix spiculata | reverse complement strand
TGATTAGACTTTTCCTCAACAGTTGTATCTAGATTTCAAAATATACAAATGTATAGGAAAGAAATATGTTACATGACCAAGGGGGAAGAACACCCATGTCAGCAATTTTCAATTTTATTTATATATTATTATAGCTCTCTAGTGCATTAAAATGTAACATTTTGATCCAAATGCAATCATAATTAACAATCTTGTCCAAAAGACACAATATTTGTTACTTGGAAAACAATAAAATTCAAACAGCTTAGTTTAACTCTATTGCCTGAGCTTGTAAATCAAAATCAATATTTCCGACATCTGACTTGTTCCCATTAGTCATGTCACATATAGGCAATCTTTTTTTTTTTTTTTTTTTTTGGATCAGATCATGTTCAATTTTAGTCTAATATCGGATTCTGGTACAATAACCACTCACTTACGTTATTATACCCACCCTAAAAAGAAGTGGTAAAATTTGGTTTGCACGGTTACCTTAAAATCATCAATGATTTTGATTTTTTTTTTAAAGATAATAAATAATATTGGTAACAACTATCTGGAGCAACATACTTATACAATTTGTTAATCTGAAAAAAACAAGCACAATCTGGGAGCAAAACAAGTGAATGATGAGCATAATAAATGATGCAGTGTCTCTAACAACTCAATTAAGCAACACAAATCATCAGGTGAGTGCAAGAAAGTCGTATCTGCAATGGCTGCCATTTGTGATTTTTATTTGGCATCTTGTTGCTAGAATGTGAAAAACTCTCAACATTTCTCTGCCATATGTCAGTGGCTCTTGAAATGGTTCTCCAGGTGACACGGTCACCTGAAGAACCATTTCAAGAGCCACTGACCCAAGACTGGACATCCTACAGTGTGCATTTAAATTTTTTGTAAAGTGGCAGCTTTTGCAGATACGACTTTTTTGCACTCACATGACGATTAATGTTACTAATACCCACGAGAATAACCACTAGGCTTGTTGTCTGTACAGACTGGTAGTAGTAACATTTAAATCGCAAGAGTAACTAGGCATTACAAAAAAAAGTTGGCTTTAAAATTACAATCACAGAAACATGGATGGTGCCAGTGAAATGGTGAAAGGATAATTTGTACAGTTTTTTAAGTTAAGTTTTTCTGTAGCATGAAATGGATCAACGTCAAGTGAGTAATGATGTAATATGCATGTCAAACTTAGGCTATAGCTTCCAAATAAATATGACTGGTAGGGGGAAACTAAAAGTTTTGATGGCGTGCCAAAGCTTAGCTGGAGATTCTAACTACCCATCCAATAAGACAACCTAAAAAGATGCATTTTTTTTTGTACACATAAGAACTTTTGGATGGACAATAGCCATGTCGACACACAGGAGATTTTTTTAGGTCACTGTGTATAAACTCAATGCAAAGTCCCATAGGCAGTGGTTGATTTTCATAAGATTTGTTGTTTTCACCACAATGAAGATATGTGATATGTCTGTCCATTCCCATTCATATGGGGCCAGATATCAGATGAAAGTATTTTTGAGAAAATTTGCCTTTTTTTTTCAAAAAGCAACGCTGAACGGGCATGTAAATCAATTTTCAATTTTGAAAAGATCCTCTTGGAAACTAGCTTAGGAGGCAAAATCATCAATCACTCTTGGCCCACATTTCTACTGACACCCCCCCCCTCCTAAGCTACTATATGAAACAAATACAGCTGGTGCCACAAATATGACGACTTTTTATAAAAGATAAAAAGTTTATAGATATTATAAAACAAGTTAAACGAATGAAAAGATAAGTCCTGGTACGTACTTTGAACTTTCTACAGCTTTTATAGCATATTTTACTGAAAATTAGTTGATTTACAGGTAAAAAAATTTAATTGCAATTGGTTTGCTGTAAATTTAAAGATCTATCAAATCATCTAAATTGGTTGAATTAAACTAGTTTTACTTGTCACAAATCAGATAGAGCATAACTAACAAAATTACAAGCTACATAATTGGGTCACAGAAAATGAAGTACATAGAACCTTTTTGTTGATATTTATGTTCTAGATAATATAAAAATTTTAGTACTTATTTGATAAAAACAACTTTATATAATAAAGATAGCTCAAAGTGTATATTCTTCTGTGCAGATGGTTGCTTTTGGCTTGCTTTTTGAGTTCCATAAATGACCAATTTTTGAAGTGGTATGTGCAATTTTTGCTCTATAGGGTCAGGTGCAGAACTGCATCATTCTGCCATTTTTTTATCACCCAAGGGCAATGTTTCATGATTTTTTTCCAAGAAGGTGGATGCACACATTGCAAATCAAGCATACGAAGGTTTCTGATTCCGGTTTCTGAACCAGGTATTAAATCCAAGTGTATAAGACTCAAAGTCAGATTCCTTTTATCCGTTTGCGGTGCGTTTTGCACTGCAAGGCTACTGGTAGTGGTATTATTTAAAGCAAAGGGTTGAATGGACCTGAATGGTATCAGGTTGAAGCTTTAAATTTTACCACTACCAGTACCCTTACAGTGCAAAACGCACCGCAACCGCACTGCAAACGGATAAAAGGAATCTGACCTTAAGTGATGCAACACAAGGAGTAATCTCATACTTATGATTGGACCAGGAGCAAAACCACCATGACTCAGTGATACAAAACAAGGAATAAGGAACCAAACCAAAAACTCATAGATACAAACACATTTTCTGGTCTTCACTGCTTACTTCATTGAGACCATAAAAGCTATAATAAAGTTCAATTTTCAAAGATAATCCATGGTTTGAAAATATCTCATCCTTAGGCCCTTGAAAGTCATAATTGAGTTGAGCATAACATTTTTTGTAATGATGGATGATTCATTGTTTCCCAATTTTCATCAACAGAATTACAGTGTTTACATTAACATCTGGCAGTCAAATGTTCATATATTCATCTGCTGTCACAAAAGTATTAAATAAGTAATGCCTTTAAAAAATATATATATATTTTTTTTGTCTTTAACATAATTTTTTATTCATCTTTGTCTTTAAAAAATAAACAGGTATTTCTTCATATTAAAGGTGCAATTCATGATTTTGATGTGAAAAAACCTTGCTTCTTTTCTAGCTAAATAAAAAGAAGAGTGGAACATAAATATATACTGACAATTTCACTTGATTCCGACCCTTTATTTCCAAGTTACAAGCTTTTCAGCATTTTGAAAATCCCCATAGGCTACTGTGTTGTAATTATTGTCGGGGCCCCGACAATAATTAGAAAATGACACATTTTCTCACTTTTCTCAAAAACGCAAGCATATATGACAAAATGGTTTGGGGATCGTAACATATACCAGGTGAGGATTCTTTTAAGCTAAGAAACTCATTTTTGATAGAGGTGACCTTGAGGGTGAAAAGTGAATCATGAATTGCCCCTTTAATACATTTCTTATTCTAAGTTCTTGATCTAACATGATTGTTATGTTTACTTTTTTATCATACTTATATTTACTTATACACATTTTTGCAACAGAAATTATGGTGTTTACATATCCATGCAAATTTTTTATTATTTTCACTTTAAAAAATCATGACTGGCAATGCTAGAAATCTCACTGAGGTGAAAAAAGGGAAAACATCTGAATTTGTAAAATTAACGAAGTAAGTTGACATTTAAATTGCATTTTTTCCTGAAAAATCTTGAATGACATATTTGACAAATAAATGAAATGTTGACGCGGGTGTGATTTTTGGACATGGGCGGACGGCGGGATACTCAATCACAACTTTCAAGGGCCTCATCATAATTCCATCAATATCCTTATAAGAATACTATTAGCCTTAATAGATTTTACGCTCATGTGCTGCACACCTGATAAGTGCATAATCTGTGTTTGCTCAGCACTTCTCAAAAAGCATGTTGTCTGTGCAATAATTATTCTGTGAGTGGCATTCTTTGATATATTTCCTCCCTGTTTGCCCCTCCCTCCCCAAATTAAAAAAAAAATAAAATATAATAAACTTGCATGGTGGGTTGTGACCGCCGCTTTAGAAATCGTAATTAAGTTTGTGTTGCTTGGTGCTGAAATACAAAGATCAATCTCAAAGTTTGCAAACTTTGGAAAAAAAGTTTTTATCTTACCTTTCAGTTGGGATAGGGGGTAAAGGAATACTTGCCCTAATGTGTAAATGAAGAAATAGAGGAATTGAAGACACAGTTAATTACTAATGTTAATTTTTAAAGAACCTTCCCTTGTATAATATACACTTTATGACTTGCAAGATGTATAAAAAGGCATTTATGCAATGAGATCCCACTGATTAACTCAATACTGTTGATAGATGGATATGCCGGTATAAACAGTTTTTGTACTTAGGCAAAACAAACATTTATTGGACAATTTAAACAAAAATCCATGGCAGGGCTTGCATTCATAAACAATTTTTGTTTACACCGTCCAATAAATTATTGTTTGTCCTTTAGTTCGATAATTAGCAGAAAAGGTACAAGCTTGCCTCTTACAGTATTTTATGAAACATTAAGCCAATGAGCAAGTTGTTGATGGGGATGATTTTGCAACAGCATTTGATATAAGCTTGATCATGAATTTAAAAAGAATCACACTTTTTAAGACAAGTAATGCTATGATAACTATGATGGTAGCAAAATAAAATTTAAAAACAAATCCGGTTGATTGATTCAAAACAAAAATCTAGATGATTATCAAATGAGAATTGATATAGATTCATTTAGTAGATAATACTACTTCAGCTTCACATGTTGCTAATAACTATTTTTAAAACATTAGAACTTTATTAGGCCAAAAAAAGAAACAAATCTATTTCCTGTGACCCATGCACATTCTTATATTAAGAGTCTTAAATCGCGCGTAGATTGACAATAAGTTATCTCGTTGTTGACGAAACAACAACAACATTCCCACCATCACCAAAACAACAAAATCATAAACCAAGAGATGGTGTAACAACTGAAATAACAATCTAAATTCCTAGCATGATAAACTGTAACAGTTCCTTATTTTAGAAAAGTACATGTAGACAGGATTATTCACAATCAGGATATTACTCTTCATCCAAATTCCCATGATTACTGTCACCACCCTGACCTAACTGCCATCTTCAATCACATCAGCCTTTAAACTGGGGCAAAGATATACCTGGGGTGATCAATAAGTTTGTTGCATGATGTAAAAGATACGCTATACCATCTTTAAAAGTACTTCACTTGGTGAGCCTTTAACTGTACTTCAAGGTTTGGAAGGTCAAGTACCCCAGGTAAATTGATCAAATTTTGCTATTTAAAGAAACTTAAAATTTGCCCATTAAAGGTGTAGAATTAAGCAATGAAATATAAAAAATAACCATTGTGATACCAAGACTCCCACATCATTCTCCTCTGAGATTTTAAAAATCTAGCTGCAACCTAATTCTGTTCATGCTATTTGAAAGAGTAATCTTTTTCAGGCGTTGACACTTGTCATTTTAAGGTTAATGTAAGTGTTGTTGTTTCTTCACTTTTCAAGGTAAAAAAATAACATTCAGAAACCTCTATTGAACTTATTTCAAGTTTGTGCAAAATAAAACGAAAGCAGAAATTTGAACTACATAATATATAAAAAACCAGCATAGCTTTACTCCAGATGGTGTTTTAAGTACTTCCCATAATTCCATTCAAAATTTGAAATCAATAGCTCAAAACAACCCACAGTGAGAGCAATTTCCCATTGACATTACACAGTGAAACGCATGTTTTCAACCTAGCACAGCTTGTTTATTAAGTGAGCGACCATTTAATTAAAACTACCCTTACCCTAAGAAAGGTCATACTACTAGCTTTGTGAACATTTAAACAGATCTTCTGTCGCTTAAAGTTTTGACACCCATAATACAGTTTAATTTAGTGTGAAATTTCACATCTTTTCCATACAATACACAGCAGTTGTTATTTGACCTCGCTGAACATTCCATTAGTTTATTCATACCCACTGAGCTGTTACTATGTATTGTAGGAAAGTCTCAAATCATCCTCTGGCTTTTCTCCTTCTACCTCAGGCCACAAACTTATTGAACATCCCTGGAAACTATGTCAAGAATCCTTGCCCTGCTCTAACACAAGTCATAACTGGGTCAACACAATGATTAGGAAGTCTTCATGGAGATTAAAATAACATTCCAAGATTGGATTTTTAGAACTGTTGCTACAGCCTAGAACAAGCTCAACTTTTTGTTCAACATATCAATTAGTTGATATACAGAAACGTTAATTTAGAAGAACTTTAAAATGAGGCCTGCTCTGGCAAAATGAGAGGAAAGTCTCAAATCTACATTTTGAATAAACAGCATCTACTAAAGTAAAAATAGGGTGAAAAAGTCAAATTTCGTTTTTTGACATAAAACACATTCATGCATAAGTATTTACCTGTACCTTAAGTTTTGAAGGTCAAATTTGCCGGGAAGTGCAATTATTCACGGTTAATTGATTGCATGTTGCTATTATATACTGTAGTAATCAGTATCTCTGGATTCGATTTGCAGCTAATTTTTATTGTAATATTTTCAGTGGACTGCTTTGGATTTCGATCTCTAAATGAAGAATGGAGAAAGAAAGTGTGACATATAATATATCATTCAAAAGCTGAGATTGTAGAGAATTAAAATTTGTCGTTAACTTTATTTAGAAATTTGCGACTTTCCTCTCATTTTGCCAGAGCATCCCTCAAATGAATATTTGGATACAAAATCAAACGGTGTATTATGCCTCTTCAGTTTGTTCATCTCACAATGAAACTTAAATCCAATACAAATATTGACAGTGAATACTTTCCACGGCGCCAAAAGATTTTGATGAAGGATGACGGCATCACTGCCAAAGGCATCAATGGGGTTAATAGCAATAACCATCATTTTAATTCAGATTACAATAAATAAAGGAGACTACAGGGATTCAGCAGTGAACAATTTTAACGGGTAACAAACTGCATTCTGACATGGTCAAAATGTTTAATCAAATGAGCAATCAAAAATAAATGTGTCATTTATAATTAATGCTGGTTTTGTTCTAAAGACCCCAAAGGAATATAAGCTTAAAAGGACATTCTTGAGCTATACTTCAGATTGCTTCTTCTTTAATTACAATTATTACAATATTCATCCATTGCTTTTTCTAACGAAAATTCAAATTATTACCAAATCAATCTTTGCTCAATATGGCTGATGACGAATTACACAGAATTGTACGACTAATTCTTGAAATCAAAACTCACAAACGATGTAATCTGAAATGACAAATTCAACTACAAGCACATCATTCTAAAGACAAAAAAAATACTGTTTATTTGTCCTCACCAGACCGACCCTCAAAAATTTGCCTGACCATGTGCTTTTACTTTTTTTTAACAACTCTTAAAATTATTTGAGGATTTTTCAAACAGAAGTACACAAGTATTCACTAAGATCTGAGAAATATACCAGAACCATTCCTTTAGTAGTAGTTTGATTTCTTTACACGAATTTTGCAAGTAGCTTTTTGTGGCTACTTCAACTGTAAAGAATTTTTTCAACCGCAAACAAATTTCTGATGGCTTTACATATTGTGCATTGTAATTGGCATATTGTGAAATGTAAAAAAAAAAAATTATTAAAAGTCTACCTACTGACCATATTTTTTGGAATGGACAAACAAACAATACTTTTTGGCCTAATCAACAAAGGTCTACTATAACTACATTCTTTGCAATGGCTATAACTCTTCAAGATCATATCAAGTATTTTCTAAGCAAACAACTCTGACCTGGATAGAGAGAATATTTTCATACTTGCGTGATTATACTCTTTGTTTTAGAAAGTGTTTTGTAAATGGTCAATGAATCTAATTTACACAGCGAAGTTGACAGACATGCCGGAACACAACATAGAAATGCAAATACGTTTTGCAATTTGTTATACCAAATATTTATCATCTTTGGCATGGGTTCATAAGCACTAGTATGTAGACACATATCAAAGCTAAACAAAAAAAAAACGGGAGAAAATACCGATGAAAATTAGGATGGTTTATACTAAATTATTATTTAATAAACTAGCTTAGGGGTCTTATTGGTCTAAAATTAAAAAAATTAAAAAATATTTGACTGTCCTTGCCTTGAAACGAGGACCCTCAATAAATGTGGAAGGGGTAAATGTTTATTGACTGTTTGGTTCTAGTTATATATGTGGATTAAGAGAGGGGGAGGGGCACCCTGGGATAGATTGGCATGAACTTTGAGATGAATTTATACAATTTTCCAAAATTATTACATATTAATGTCATATACCACATTGTAGCCCTTAAAGAGAAATTTTAAAAAATGCGCAAAATTTCGGCCTGGTTGCCATGGTAACCACATAGAGCCTCTGCTTGGCTATACACTTAAACGATCATAACTAAAAATACCCTTGGTACCAATCTTGGGTAGTAGGTGTAGGATATAAATAGGTAGGGCACTATGAAGCCGGATTTAGAATAAAAAAGTTTCCAGTTTTGAATTAAAAGCAAAATTACCTGATTGGTCAGTTACCGGTTGCCATGGCAACGATATAAAGAATCCGGCATCATAGTGCCCTGAATTTAGACCTAATCTGGAAAATGAGGCTATGGATAATGGCACTGGAGAGTCCTGTTGATCCCTTTATAAATCAACACTTTGCTGGTCGTCTATTTCCCTTCAAGATATTATTTGTAGCGTAACGAAGCTATGAAAATACATTGAATGTTGCTACAAGCATGGTGAACTGTTTTAACTGCCCAATTATACATACAATGAACACATGTCCCAGAAAACTGCATTGAATCCAGCAGGCTGTTTTTGTCCACAATTCTATAATTGTTTTAAGCAAGGTTTCTGATAGGTTTTATTTTCAGGATGTCCAGCCTGGGGGGTGGGGTGTTACTCAAACAAGTTTTGGTTATTACCGTATGTGATATCTGGCAGAACTGTTTTTTTTCCATATCACCATAAAAATATGACTATTTGAGCTGAAAATTGCTCAATTTTAGGTTGAAAACTTAATAAAACACACTTCTGAGTCATTTCTTTGAAAATAGGGTCTCAGGAACTGACGTAATCTTGACATGAGCATCTTGGGCGGAAGATGAGGCTTGAAAAGGGTGGGGGGGGGGGGGGGGGGGGGGCGTTGAGGGTTGTACATAACCGTACCTTCCGGAAATGTAAGTGTTTCCCCTGGGGTTGCAGCGCTAGATTCACAAAATATGACAGTGAAGTACCTGTAGTGCATGAAAGTATCTCCTCGTGAAAGTAACTATGTATACATACATATAAAATACATAACAAATATTTCTATTGCGCTGCTACATAAAGATTGTAGCGTAACAAAGCTATGAAAATACATTTAATGTTGCTACAAGCATGGTGAATGTAAGTTAAATTTGTTTTGTCTCCACAATAACTGGCTTAGGGGCTTAAGGTGCCAATCATTTTATCCATAAATGAAATGACTTAGTAGTTGTGCATTTTTTTTGTTTCAAATGGCCAAATGTATGACAAGGATCATTATTAGACTTTTCCAAAATATATTGCCATGATAATGCTTAACTTTGCTTCTTGTTGGTTCAAGAGTAATAAAAATACAATTTCATTTATTGCCCGTGGTAAAATTTTTGCTTGGAACCACTGGCTCAAACGTCCTTTGCAACGAGGAATTTTCATAAATTATGACCCGTCACTGGTGCTGCATATTGTAAATCTGAAAGTTGTGCATCCATGTGCAATGAAAACCTTTTGTGCGAGCTATATTCCGACACCAATATTTCGCTAACATTCAATATCTTTGTTCATACGTAATAAATGATCGAAATATACTAGAATCTCTGAAAGAGGAGATTAAAATGGCGACTGACCCACTAATGGAGAAACAGGAGGCGAGGTGAAGGTGCATGGATGGGGCTAGACGGTGCGCCTGGAAGGTATTTTTGGCATGCGATGTGACCTTAGTACGCAGATTGCCAAATTTTCATTCATTGTAATTTAACTGCAATGGATGGCAGGAATGTTTCAATACCTGATTTTCGTTAACATTTGTCTCATACACCTTTTGATAGCAACCCCCCCCCCCCAAAAAAAAATAGCAAACTGTATAACAAAGCCTATAATTGGTTAAGGAATTTAATCACATGAAATCTTAAGACAAATGTATCTCATTCAAACAGACTTGCTCCATGTATTTGAACAATATGAAGAGAGATCAGCCTGTTATTAGTGACAAAGGGATTCCACGACCTTCAGTGCAAATCCTTTTCAGCATGCAATAATGTGTGTATATTCATGATCTGGCTCCATATTTGGGATTCTTCCTCTCTGAATATACCTCTTTTTGCACAACAATAACATTGTATTTTATGACAAGTTATCAGGTTAAATGATCAAGGTGACCTTATAGACAGATAATCTGATTGTAACACATGCATCTGATCTTGTTAAACCTGACATCATTACCAGGGGACACTCCCTAAAAAACATGTGATGGAATGTGCGGCAAAATTGACCCCCATTTTCAAACCACCTCTTACAGAATGACCCCTTTTAATTTTTCAGAACTTGCTCTCACTGAATGACCCCATTTTGAACATGCTATCTCACTGAATGACCTCTATTTTCCAAAGAAATGCTTTCACTGAATGATATTTTTTATAAAATTTAATACATTTTTTTTAAACGTTCTCACCAAATGACACCCATTTTCTGAAGCAAATACTCTTACTGAATTACCACCTCGTTTGAGTTTTATTGGAAGGCTTTCAAACATGACCATTTTATGCAGTATCAGGCAAGATGATGGTGTTCAAAAGTGAGTTTTACCATGTATTTACCGTGTACCACGGGCGGGGGGTTCTTCAAATTTTTTTGTATGTATGTGCCTGCCAGACTTTTAAAAACTGACCATCTCTTTTACCTATTTTTGGATCATAAATCCACCCATCAATATACCAATTTTAATGGAAAAGCACCAATTTTACTCAAATTGGGTGCTTTTTTTGCCTATTTTCTCAAAAAGCACCCAATTTATGAAAATTGGGTGCTTTCATCAGAGATGAAAACCACCCAATCGCTATATCAAATCTGTGAAAATTCCACCCCAACAGGCAGGCACATATATGTATACTTTGTCAATGTAAGTAACCCCCCTCCCCCCGAATTTTGTCATGGCATTGGCTCTATGTGATTGTTAACACCTCTGAATCACACTACAGGAGCCCTCCCATTTGCGACCAATATAAGCGCCTCACTAAATGACTCCCTTTTTTCAATGCAATGATAACTTCAATGAAAGACCCTCTCTTTTCTTTATTTAGTCTGTCACCAAAAGACTCTCTCTTTTTGCCACATACTCCATCACTGTGAGTACCCCGGCATATTACCAATGTTGCAAGCAAGAAAGACTATAGCAAGATACATAGCTTGTTTAATCCATTAGAATAGTAATCATAATCATCTTCAGCTATATAACTAACATTTCAGAGTCCATTCTTTTAGGAGTTAATTAAAAAAAGGTTTATCCTTCTTACACATAAGTGGATTAGTAAAAAACTCTTGGGAAACTGACGTATCAAGTACAAGTAGGTATCAGCCCCACTGGAGTGTAGTACAAGTACTATTGCCTAAGGGATTGCTCATCATCTTGATTCTTACTGTCACTTTTTTTAAATGTGGCAAATTCTTTGGTATTATAGGATCAGCATGACCATACAAACCCTGGATACAAACTCACCACTGTGATGGTTTTCTAAATAGTGAATAAAATTGAAAACACATCTTTCCATCTCAATATTTATGGTTTTCAGTAAGGGATAACTTCAAAACTCATCCTACGGCTGACTGCCCAGAACCGCTGGTTGTGGGGATTTGCTATTGTTGTGAACAATGCTAACAGACCAGAAACGCCAGTTCCAGGCGGTCAGCCGCCGGTTGAGTTTTGAAGCGGCCCCTAACCATAAATTCCTTTTACCTGAGGATATTTTGGACATAATTGTGCGGTTTTGTATAAAAGCATGAAAATTGGTATGAAGATAGAAAATTTTATACTGAATCATTCTGGGATGGGAGCCATTTTTGCATTTTTCAAATATGGCGGCCATCTTGAAAATTCAAAATGGCCGCCATTATTACCTATTGAAAATAC
>JXSR01S057914.1:30163-43790 GCA_000969725.1 Ophiothrix spiculata | reverse complement strand
GATGGCAAGGACCATACATGTTCACATAAGAGATCATCTTCATTCAGTAAAGATCATTCAACCTTCATTAGATATTTCAATTGCATTCAGAGATGTAAGTCACTGAAGTCAAAATTTCCTGAAAGTGTCTAAAAGTTTCATGGTAAAGAACACTTTCCTATTCTTTTAAACAGGACAAAATTTCCTGAAAACTAGACATTTGCAGTAAAATTTTCTGTATTCAGGAATCCCTGGACATTTATTGGCACAAAGCAGCCTCATGTTGCCTCTTTTTTTTTACAATTGTCTTCCATTTTGACATAGAACTAGCCCTTGGGAAGACTTTCCACTTTGGTTAAAAATTGCAAATCTGTACTCAATCTTTTTTATAAGGACACGGATCAAAAGGGCAATTTTCTTTGAAAAAATGCCTCTAGCTCACAGAAATTTGAACTGCCACAGGGGAGAGGGGAAATTTCAAGCTTTTTTTGTGGACTTGAGAACCAGTCCCAAAACGCCCATGATTCACAAGCACTTGTCCTAAACTGGGTGTGGCATTTGTTGAAAGAAACAGTGGTATTATTCCAAATATCAAAATGTAGATGGGCACAAACACTGGTAAACTTTTTTTGGGCACGAGAACAGAGGGCAACTTTCTTCAAAGATAACCCAGCTCAGAGGTATTTGACCTGCTGCAGGGTCAATTATTGAAGAAGAAGGGGTGGGGTTACTTGCCCCCTCTGGTCCTGTTAAAAAGCCTGTCTGTACTTGATGGCTCTACCTGGACAAACAATAGCATTGACTCAAATTAAATATCTGATGAGGTCACTTATATTTGAATGTATAGACCAAATTTATCGTTAATAAAGGTAACGTTTAGGCTTTAGCAAATATATTTTGGAAGAACATCATAGAGGTATGTCTTAGTTTGCTTCACATTTTAACTAATGAAGGTTGTATGAAGACATAAAACACAACAAAGTTCAATGAAGATAAATGTTTTGACCTGCTATGGTCAAAATGACAAATCAATGTGACTCTCAATCGTGTCACTCAGTTAAAAGAAGTGGCCATTTAAAAAGAAAGAATTTGCTTTCTGAAATTAAGCAACCACTCAATTGGAAAAATTACTCTGGCTTTAAACACTAACTTATCATAATCAGAGTAAGGACCCAGTCACACATCAACATAGAGGGGAGCGTGGCCGAGTGGTTAGAGCGTTGGACTCATAATCAAATGAATGCGTCTGTCGTGGGGTCGAGTCCCGGTCTCGGCTCTCGGTACGTCTCCTTGTTTCCTTAAGCAAGAAACTTTGCTCTACTTGCTTCGTGCTTCGGAGGGCACGTAAAGCCGTCGGTCCCATCTGAAGTGTTCCTGACACACTGTCGGATGTAAAAGAACGTCACGGGCTAGGCTACGGCCGTTCGAAATAAGAGTAGGGGAACCTTCCCCGGCAACCGTGACCGTATGTCAAAATACGTCATCTACTCTAGGACCAGAGTGCATAGTCACTATACCTTCAAAAGTATAACATCTCTCTAGGACCAGAGAGCTCATCTAGATGCTGAAAAGGCTTTGATGAGAATAAGCGTAGAAGTAGAAGAGCTCAACGCACGACTAATGTACAATCTTTTGACCACAGAAATACATATGAAATCTGATCATTTGCCGAGAAGCAGTTAATAACCTCTGCCAAGCATCTCCCCATGCAGTGAGATGATCTTTCTCTTCGTGCTGTCATAGTTGCTTGGATTTCCCTTAGGGTGCTTCTTTCCCTTCCTGACTTGAAACAGGCTAACTGCTTCAAATCTGGAGATGACCCACTATTTTGGCAACATTTTAGTCAGCATCACACTTGTTAGAGTCCTAGTTGTCGGTACAAAACTTGTCTGTGTTCTGTTGTTAAAGGGGCATTGAACAAAATTTTGAAATTTTATTATTGTGGATGGTTTACACTTCATATGTTAGAAAATAATAGTCTATTGCCAGATATCGGGAAAATTTTGAACAAAACCTTTGGAAAAGTCAAAAATTTGAATTTGATTCTGTTTGTTGATCTTGGATATGAGGCTATTCTCTAAACGTATTTATTGATGCTATATATATCAAGAGAGAGTCAAAGATTTGTTTGTAAAACATTCCTTTCACATCATAGATTGCAGACAAATTAAAAGAAATTTGGAGTTTGCATTAAAATCTCCTGAAAAGGCAGATTTTAAACATTCTACTATAGAGGGCAGTATTTATCGTTGTCGACAACGATAATTAAAAACAAAAGAATTTCTAAATATTTTGATATAAGGGGTTTGAATTTGACACTGAAACTTCGCATAATGTCAATATTACTGCAAATACTTCAAATGATGCAATATTCCTCTGTATGAATTATTATGACTATCGTTAATAACGTGATAATTAGTGTATTCCTTTATCTAGGTAAATTTGCTTTTCTCACTATTTATTTTTGAAACCTATTCAGTCCCTTACTTTTAACCTTCCCTGGTTGGCGCATGACTTTTGCGTTATTGCCTTGTTAACAATTATCTAGGCCAGTCCCAGGCACTATGTGCATGGGTTAAAAATGCAAGCACATATGAAAGAATGGTTTGGGGATCGTAACATATACCACTTGAGGATTCTTATAAGCTAAAGAACTCAAATTTGATAGAGGTGACCTTGAGTGTGAAAAGTGGATCATGAATTGCCCCTTTAAGTTCATAAACATAATTTTGAAATTTGGAAAAATGATTAGTACAAATCAGATATTGTTGCAGTGGCAATAACTTCAACACTCCAAAAAGAGCACAATATACGAGGGGGTATCAAAAAGTTTTAAAGATCACCAAGAAGGAATACATCCAGGGACATAATTTTATTATGTGACCATTTAGTCATCTTCCCATAGCCACTGTGCAAAGTAACACATTTCTCCCATTTAAAACTGACTATCCACAGACCGATTTTGTAGAGGTCCTCTTTTAGCCCAAAGAACCCACATTGTATTTCGCTAAAATCAACATTTTCAGGTGGGCCATGCTTTATTACATCATTGTGACGTCATTTATTGACCGATTTCCATACTTTTGGTATCAATAGAAAGAGGAGATCACAATCTACACTATGGTATCAAACTTTTTAAATTTTGGGTGGGGAATCATAGAATTATTGGGCTGTTGACCTTCAAATGCAGTGATTTAATCACGCCACGTTTCTTTGATTTCTCCATGCAGTTTATCTGGTTAGCGGAGGGAGGTTGTTGACATCTATCGACATCTGTTTAGAAAGTATAAATGCCATTGATATGATTTTTGCACCATAATGTACACAAGGACAAGTGACCATCCTGACAAAAGTTCATCAACGTAGCTCTTTTCCTTCTGGGTGATCTTTAAAACTTTTTGATACCCCCTCTTATTTTGGCCAAAGTCTCCATAGTCTAGAAATCATGCAACAACAAAAAGAGCAACACATCATTCATATATCATAATAGGTGACACAGTACTTTTGAGCATTAAGTTTTTCCGTTTGTGGGATTTTTTGGAGCACGACGCTTGTTGCTACCCTGGTTTGCATGAGAGTCAACTCGTTTACGCACGTATTTACGGCGTGTGATTAGTCTTATTCCAATGCTTGTGAAACGCTGACAATCGCGCGCCTTACGCTCGAGTTAAATGATGCAGAACGCAGGCAAAGTTTATAAATAAAAATACTGTACATCATAAATTGTATCTGACCATAGTATGAAAAGAACATCTTTTATTTAGACACATCATTACCACGTTGAGTTCTATTTGTAAAATAAATCACAAGATCTTTAATTCATGAAACCTGACAGGATTCAATCTCTCTTGGCAGACAGATAAGGTGTTATGTACCCAGGGGTACTCAAAAACATTTTGGTAGGTATATGATATCCGCGAAGGTATGCAAGGGTCTTGCTGAACAGATTTTTGGTCAAATATAGGGACTGATTTTTTCCAGAATTGAGGTCTCAAGAACTGCTTTTTCCCATAAAAATACAAGTATTTGATGTCATTGAGTCATTTTCTTTGAAAATGGTGTCTTTGGAACTGAAGTAATCTTGAAAAGAGCATCTTGGGGAGCAGAAGAGGAGGCTTGAAAAGGGGGTCTTGAGGGCGGCACATTACTGTACCTTCCGTCAATGTAAGTACCCCCCCCCCCGGGTTATGTAAAAGACAATGGTCTGTACTGATGAGAACTACCTGCTTTTAAACACTGATTTTCTGGCATTCATTCAACAGATCACAGATTATCAGGAATGCAAGTCATCTTAAAAGAAAATTTCTAAAAATTTCTTCAAAATCTGCATTTTCCTACACCTTTGACAAGAGTTTCTGGCAAAATGTCCTTCATTCAGGAAAGTCTTTGCCTGAATACACAATATTTCCAAACAACATTCATCCCTGGATTATGTAACATTTTTCAAAGACAAAAGCTTTGTTTGTAATTTCTTACATCTTTTAACTATTTTTCTACCACTTAATCAGGCCAAGAAAAAAATTGATTGCCCTATCCCGACCGACCCAAAAAATGGAAAAATCAGATGATTTTTTTTTTAAAGAATCTAAATTCTCAATTTTGAGAAGTTTTATGAGTGTAATCACTTACTTTCTCTAAACTGTTGTTTTAAAACCTATGAAAACCCGATATAATAACCCCATAGATCGTAGCTATTGCCCACCTTGCAGTCCAAATCTGACAGACTGTGTCTGGATGTATCTGATAGAAGCTGTTTTATAGGGCGAATTCATGCACAATGGTGAAAATAACATCCAGACAAAAATATTAAAAATACAAATCATCATCATCATCTAGGTCAGATGGCCCTCATAGCGCTGCTGTGGTAGTTCACAAGAGTATGCCATCCATCTCTATCCTCTGCAAGGCGTGATGCACCTTGCACACTACCTCCTGACAAGTATTTCATGTCATCTGTCCAAGATGTTGCTGGACGTCCTCTTCCACGCTTTCCTTCTACAGCACCCTGAAGAATTTGTTTTTCAATGCTGCCATCCCTTCTGACAATATGTCTAAAATATCTGTACTTCCTTCTCATGATCCCACATCTAAGGTGCAAGTCTGTTCCAATCTTTTCCAATATCCAGGTGTTAGTCCTTTTGTAGAAAATATACTTTTTATACAAATACTACATCAAAAATTATAATTCATTCATCCATATCAAACTGTTGTGCAGCACGGAACTATCTGTGTAATACGCACAGGATTTGGCATACAGGCATTTAAAACAAAATGACCTACCAACCCAATTTTTTTTGGAGGTGAAAAGGTAATCAAACAATTTTTTTTTTTTGGGCTCATGGACATAATAATAGAAGAATGATAGAATTAATTTGTTTAATTTGAAACTAAAATACATCATTGATCCAACATTATTCAAGTATTATTTTTTTTTTAAATCAATCACCTCTTTTCCAATTAAAAAATCTGTCTGATAAATAATACGTTGGAATGGATAAATGGTAACTATTAATATGGTGACTAGAACTAGTACCGTTCCCTTGATCGCCCCTCCCACGAATCCCCCCTCCCAACGGACCCAGCAATGAGCCCAGCACACTTTTGATTGTACTGCAGAGGGTAGTGGACAGCTCTGAGCAAGAACTATATGGTGACAATTACTAATTATTAAAATCCAGAGAAAGAAAAGTGTACACATAAATTAACTGAAACAAATATTGTAAAATTATCTTTAAAATTCTGATGTGTATTAAATTGGGATTTAAGAAAGAAATGTATGCTATGATGTGATTTATTAAAAAAATATGCGCATTTTGTCCATGATGTGATTTATCAAAAAGAAATATGTGATTTAATAGCTATGTGGTAAGATAAAGTTGCACAAATAATTTGGCCCAAGAGATAATGCAAGAGAAAATATATCTTGAGAAACAGAATGATAACTTCCAATGGAATCATTTTGTCTCGGTTCTATGAAGTTTTATTTCTATTACAGAATTTTGACCCGGGGGGGGGGATATTCAAATTTGGTTTGGGTAGGGACGTGTCTCTTGGAAAGCCACCCATCCAAATACCAATTTTTAAGAAAAATAGACCCATCCATATACCAAATCTTTAAAATTTTGAGCCAAATTTAATCACAAAATCTTTTTTTTTCTGTCCAAATTTGCTTTATTTTGGCAAACTTTTCTAACATTTTGAGAAGAAATGTCAAAATTTGTGGCATCTGGCCCAAATTTCTGAAAATTTTGAAAAGAAAACCCAGAAAGTCTGATTTTGCTATCCGAATTTGCGACACGTCCCCATAACCCCTTTTCTACTAAGTAGCCCCCCGGGATTTTGACAAGGTAAATGCCAACATCATTCATCATCAAATTTACATCAGAGACCAAATCAAAGTGCAGTGTGACATTTTGATAACAAAAGGACTTTAAACAATCTAATTTCAAGTAGGTTTTTAAGAACTTACACCCTCTTATTTCAAGTAGTTTTAAAGGATTTTAAACCATCTTATTTCAAGTAGGTTTTAAATATCAAGCATGATATATGTTATGTTGTATGTTAAATGAATCCAACTTAGTCAGATGTTCTGTGAAAAAGAAACATGGATTGCTAAAGCTTAATTAAAAATGCTTTTATGAAACTTAATTTATTTAACAACCCAAGTGGAGTCAATTTTGTGAGAATGGTCGATACTCTTTTTAAAACCAAATATTGGTTTGGTATTACCTTTACACAATTATTTATATATTGTATGCTGCTATTAAGTTACAAGTCAAAGACAATTCACTTTTTCCTTTGATTTTCAATGTATTGTTTTCACACAAAATAAAACAAATGTGACCTGCTCCCACGAAACCCGGACAAAGTCGGGGAAAATCGTTTTTCTGATTTGTCAATATTAAAAATGCTGAAATTACAAGCTTTAAAATGATGTATCACTTATCAACATTGCTCAACCTTTTGCCAGTGAAAAATCAATATTTCCCTTCAAAATTCCTTTGTTTTCTATTGATTTGTGGCATGTTTATTGGGCTATAACTCCATAAGTGCTCTGGCGACTTTGTCCGGGTTTAGATGGAGCAAGTCACAAATGATACTATGTTGGAATTTTAAAGCGCAGATGATGGCAAGGACCATACATGTTCACATAAGAGATCATCTTCATTCAGTAAAGATCATTCAACCTTCATTAGATATTTCAATTGCATTCAGAGATGCAAGTCACTGAAGTCAAAATTTCCTGAAAATGTCTAAAAATGTCATGGTAAAGAACACTTTCCTATTCTTTTAAACAGGACAAAAGTTCCTGAAAACAAGACTTTTACAGTCAAATTTCCTGAATTCAGGAATCCCTGCACATTTATTGGCACAAAGCAGCCTCATTTTGCCTCTTTTTTTACAATTGTCTTCCATTTTGATATAGAACTAGCCCTTGGGAAGACTTTCCACTTTGGTCAAAAATTTCAATTCTGTACTCAATCTTTTTTATAAGGACACAGATCATAAGGGCAATTTTCTTTGAAAAAAAACACCAGCTCACAGAGATTTGACCTGCCACAGGGGAGAGGGGAAATTTTAAGCTTTTTTTGTGGACTTGAGAACCAGTCTCAAAACGCCCATGATTCACACGCACTTGACCTAAACTGGGTGCGGCATTTGTTGAAAGAAACAGTGGTATTATTCCAAATATCAAAATATAGATGGGCACAAATACTGGTAAACTTTTTTAGGACACAAGAACAGAGGGTAACTTTCTTGAAAGATAACCCAGTTCACAGGGATTTGACCTGCCGCAGGGTCAATTATTGAAGAAGAGGGGGTGGAGTTACTTGCCCCTCTGGTCCTGTCATAAAGCCTGTCTGTACTTGATGTCTCTACCTGGACAAACAATAGCATTGACTCAAATTAAATATCTGATGAGTCTACTTATTTCTGTATGTAGACCAAATTTATCATTAATAAAGGTAACGTTTAGCAAATATATTATGGAAGAACATCAGAGAGGTATGTTTTATAGCTTGGTCACAGTAATCGTACCAACAGCTTACGAGCAGTGTTTGGTCAATCTAATAGGACCACACGATGCCCTCGCTTTACTCACTGCTCGTGGTCCTTTTAAACGGACTAAAAACTGCTTGTAAGCTATTTGTACAATAATTGTGACCAAGCTCTTAGTTTGCTTCACATTTTAACTAATGAAGGTTGTATGAAGACATAAAACACAACAAAGTTCAATGAAGATATATGTTTTGACCTGCTATGGTCAAAATGACAAATCAATGTGACTCTCAATCATGGCACTCAGTTAAAAGAAGTGGCCATTTAAAAAGAAATAATTTGCTTTCTGAAATTAAGCAACCACTGAATTGGAAAAATTACTCTGGCTTTAAACACTAACTTATCATAATCAGGGTAAGGACCCAGTCACACATCAACATAGAGCACAGAAATACATATGAAATCTGATCGTTTGCCGAGAAGCAGTTAATAACCTCTGTCAAGCATCTCCCCATGCAGTGAGATGATCTTTCTCTTCATGCTGTCATGGTTGCTTGGATTTCCCTTAGGGTGCTTCTTACCTTTCCTGACTTGAAACAGGTTAACTACTTCAAATCTGGAGGTGACCCACTATCTTGGTGACATGTAGTCAGCGTTAGAGTCCTACTGTTAATGCCTGATAAGCTTTTGACCAGGCTATCTGGCAACAAGTTGTCGGAACTACACTTGTCTGTGTCTTACTGTTAATGCCCGATAAGCATTTTACCATGCTATCTGGCAACAACTTGTCAGCACTACACTTGTCTGTGTCCTGCTGTTAATGTCTGATAAGCATTTGACCAGGCTATCTGGCAACAAGTTGTCGGTACTACACTTGTCTGTGTCCTACTGTTAATGCCTGATAAGCATTTTACCAGGCTATCTGGCAACAAGTTGACGGTACTACACTTGTCTGTGTCCTGCTGTTAATGCCTGATAAGCATTTGACCAGGCTATCTGGCAACAACTTGTCAGCTCTACACTTGTCTGTGTCCTGCTGTTAATGCCTGATAAGCATTTGACCAGGCTATCTGGCAACAAGTTGTCGGTACTACACTTGTCTGTGTCCTACTGTTAATGCCTGATAAGCATTTTACCAGGCTATCTGGCAACAAGTTGTCGGTACTACACTTGTCTGTGTCATGCTGTTAATGCCTGATAAGCATTTGACCATGCTATCTGGCAACAACTTGTCAGTACTACACTTGTCTGTGTCCTGCTGTTAATGCCTGATAAGCATTTGACCAGGCTATCTGGCAACAACTTGTCAGTTCTACACTTGTCTATGTCCTGCTGTTAATGCCTGATAAGCATTTGACCATGCTATCTGGCAACAATTTGTCAGCACTACACTTGTCTGGTGTTCTGTTGTTAATGCCTGATAAGCATTTGACCATGCTATCTGGCAACAAGTTGTCAGCACTACACTTGTCTGTGTTCTGTTGTTAAAGCCTTGATGTGTTGACATTAAAAGAAGTGCATGTTAGGCATACGGTAAGGCTTATATGTTGATCTGTGTCTGGGCTGTAAGGAATGAACTGGTCAACATATTTTGGATCTTCATTAAATCTTTGTTGAATAATGTGATGTCTCTAATGTGAACAGGGTCCAAAGAGCATGTGTCTCACAACAAAAGCATGTCCTTTCTCTAAGGGGTGGCTTAGAGGGGCTTTCAACATACAGGAGGGTGAAGACTGACATCTACACTTTGCGCCATAAGTTCCTACCCATGATTTCGTCAAGCCTGAAGATGAATTAAAATAACTTTTTTGTGATAATTTTTGGAACACCAACAAAATCTCACCAATTTGTAGTCAGAATGTATCAAGTTCTTTAACATGCGATACTGATTTGCAAAGAATGGATGATTTTAAAAATGTTACCTCTGAATTCAATTGCTGTAAATTGATCAATTACATGCAGATAACCATAATGATCAGTACCAAATGAGTACAGGGACAGTGGTAATTGTTATTAAGGTTTCCAACGGTTCAATAATGCTACCATGTGCCGTCACGATGAATTGTGGAGCGAATCCTGGTGTCATTGATCCTGGTTATAAGCGGTGTGTATTCATGGTGTTTGTGGTTTTACACTGAGTGTGTCGATCAGGAATTAGCAAGAATTGAGTTCAGAGTTATTTTTTTTTAAATCATCAGTTCTTTGCAAGTCGGTGTTGCTGGTTGGAAAATTTGATACATTCCAACTTCAAATTGATGAGACTCTGTTGGTGTGCCTAAAATTATATGAAAACATCAATTTAATTAATCTACAAGGCAAGAAAAATCAGGGGTAAGAACTTAGGGCGCGGAGTTTATTTAAAATGTTTGATTCACGTGATATTCACTAAATTACATGGACTTAAGCCCACCAAGCCACCCCATGGACAATTGGACATGCTAGTGCATAAAATGAAATTCATATGTCAACAGCAAGAAAAACTAAGAACTTTCAATTTACTACCTGGCAACCCTCAACAATGCAGCTTCGTTAAATAATGGCTGCGATAGCTGCAGAGAGCCGTGGCGGAGATTATACGATGCCCATCTCTTAACGTCAGAAAACGTTCCATCTCTTGCGCCGGCATGTTCAACGTGTATGCTAGATATTATGCAAGTTATGTAAATTAGACAATACATTAAGGACCATCAAATAAGATCAAAATTAATAAAATACTGGAAGGAATTAAACTATAGCACTTACGTAGATTGCGTCTGGTACCACCAGACTTGGTCAGGCCACTGATTGATCATGTGACAATTCATTCAGGACCATCGTTTTTAATGGTCATAAATGCCATAAACCAATACATGCTTTTTGTCCTTAGACTTGGATGACGTTTAAGTGAAGAACTTAGCTTTCCGTTTGCGAATATTCTGGGAATTTGACGTGTAACATTGAAAACAGCTTCTTGAACAAAAATCATGTCAAAATGTCCAAAACATAAGAGAGATGAATATTTATTGAATGAAAATAGCCTAATATACATCAAAGATGGCCATGCCCAACAATGACAAAAAATCATGCTTCACATGAAAAAAATGTCCTAAAACCACAATCACAGCCCCCTATTGTTGCCATCAAAAAGAAAAGCAAACACGATTGTGATTTTTTTCAAACATTTTTTCTCCAAATTGGAACATTTTCAATACAGGGAAATGTGGAATTTGACTTTGAAATGTAGAAAATTCTGGTCTTAAAGATTAAAAGTTCTCTTTACAAACTGCTATGGATAGACACACTATAGTTTCTTCCAAATATAGCTGCTAACCCCAATTTAGTACAAAAATGACAGCAGTATAAAACTTTTTTATATTTCCCAGTTTTGGATACCATGTATCAGTGGTACATGATGGACAACACCAATGGGGCACATTTGATACACAAACCAAGGCTAAACTTCTGTACCACAACATATTGTAACCTTGATATCTAGAGTGACTTTTCACCATCTCGCAAATTTGGTGTGGAATTGAATAGATTGCGCCCATGATATTTATTGGTTGAGATGAGTTTATTAAACAAGGTTTTTCACCACATTCTACAGAAATATGGTCAACAAATGCTGAAATGCAAAAAATGAGAATTTGATGACATCGCACTTCGGTATTCTCTTATCATCATTAAAGGTTTCTAAACTACTAAACTTTTATGACAAAAAATATAAAGGCAAGAAAGCTTACCTTGGCGCCGGCGGTGGATCCCTCATTGGCAAGTCATCTGGTGTGCGGCCGCCTTTTGCTGCTGCTGCAGTCGGTGTTGGTTGCTTGGGACGGGATGGAATAGGAGGCAGAGGTTTATCATAGTAATCATTTTCAAATTTGATGCCAGAAAATCGTTTCTAGTATGAAAAGAAAAGACGCACACAGGGAATGTGCATGCAAACAAACAATGGGTAAGTCTTGGTGCAATGATGAGTATGAATGGTAGGGTGCTGACACTATGTAAGCAAACACTGTACACACATACACAGTTAGGGGTACACCATTAGATTTCCAGGGTGGGCAGGAAGTTGTGTTCGGTTAAATTTTTCGCGCCCATATTGGCCATTCGGGAGCGAAAATTTGTCCTGGAAATTACTGTTTTTCTGCCTTTTCCATGTTCAGGGGGGAATTTTTTTTCTTCTGCCTGTGGATGGGGATTTTTTTTTTCCAAAAAACTTCCTGCTTCCCCCTGGAAATCTAATGGTGCACATTTAAAGGGACTGGCTTAGATCCTTACCGCTTCATTTCTAAATATACATTTTTAACATGGATCGATAGAACATTTTTACAGTAATATAACCTACCAGTAGTTTTCCATGTATTTGTGAAATATTACAAAAAATGCAATGCAACTTTAATTTAACTTTTTTTTATTTTACGTATATTTTCAAGCTTTGTAAGATAATTTCAATTAGTCTTTCAATCTTGGTGGAATCTACGCTAGTCTCTTTTAAGCTGAGTCAAACTGCAGAGGTAATGATAAATTAATCAAAATACTAGCAACAATTGTCCGGTTCATCTTCCTGATGTATCATTAGATCAAATGCAGAGCAACATTTCTTAGCATTAGGCGACAAAAAACAAAACAAACAAACCTGTTTTACAGGCGGGCGAACCGTTCAAGTATTTCTAATTTTAGCTGGGAATATAAATTTCATGAATTTCATGCATTCAATGGTACACAAAACATGCTATTTATGACTAAAATAAAAAAATGACAACAACAAATTTAAGACTTATAATTTTACATTTATAACATACACAGAGTTAGATTGGACAGTAAAACAGCAAAATACAAACTAATTGGATGTAAAGAAAAATACTTTTTCAAACCCTTTCAATCTCAAAAATATCTATAGCACTTTGAGGTTTAAATAACACTTTCTTGCATAACTTGACTCTAATATTAAAGAACCATCATTTCAAGTAAACATTATTAACCCTAACGAACTCTAGCACTAAAAAGTACTATCGGATAAAATCAAGAAAATAGTCTTAAGTCCCATTACGTCACAGACGGCAGATATATGTAGGCATTGAATCACTGCCATGCAGCGCCCGCCCTGTGGCTTGGTATTGCTTGACTTTGGATTGGGATGCGAGAGGTCCCGGGTTCGAGCCCCGCGTTCGAATGAGGCAAAATAGCCATTTTTTGTATAGGAATTTCCAATAAGATCGGTTTTAAGTGCCGGAGGGTTAGGGTTAAGGATTTGAAACTTGAAACAGCTACACAAGCAAATTCATTTTTGTGTTATTCAACTATAAATTATAGTTCAAGAATTTTTTTTTCAAAGCAATTCATTTATATGAGAGTTTTTACCATAAAACTTTTCTATGTCAAAAGCAAAGGGTAAAGGCTACAGTAATGTTGATAATACCACGTGTATCAAAAAAAATTGTGCACGGATTAAAACTGATTTTGACCTTGATAAATGCATCAAATCATAATTTTCTTGTTATTGTAGTAAAGCAGATTAAATAAGCTTTCAAATGCAGAAAAAATTATAGAAATCGGATGAAAAATAAAAAAGACCTCAAAAAAGCGTTTGATACCGTTAACCACAGCATTCTTATCAAAAAGCTCAAGAAATATGGTTTCAGTGACATTGAACTCAATTGGTTTA
>JXSR01S057914.1:10080-29268 GCA_000969725.1 Ophiothrix spiculata | reverse complement strand
ACATAACAAGACGCGTGCCATTTCCGATGGGATGCCAACTCTACTTATTATGGCGTTGTCCTACTTTCTAGCTCAAGTGTCCCTCTCTAAAGATAAACAGGTCACTCTTGAATAAATTATTGTTTTTTATCACCAAGGAAAAAAGTGATGCAGGAATAGCAGTGCTTAGCCACTGAAGAAGCTACCCTGTATAATGAAAGCTTAAATAATAATAATAATAATAATTTAGTGCTTAGGTGTTTTTTGAGTAAGAAATGTATCAGACATGGCCATAAAATCTCTAAATGTTCGTATTTTTAATCTATTTTTATTCATTCATTCATTTACTTTTTTCATCTCATCATACAGAAAAGTACATTTAAAGATGATCGCGGTATTAATTTTCACCAAACAGGTGGCAGCGATACAAAATCAGTTGTTGGTTAGTGGCGGGAAGATTTTGACAAAACGCGCGCCTGGTATCATAGCGTAAGTTTTGCGCCCAATACGCAAAAATGGCGCAAAATAGTAATGAGTAGCTATGAGAGCTCCCAAGCAAATATATACATACTGTAAGTTGCATACATTAAGGTAGACAAAATTACAAAAAGTAAAACAAATCATAATAAAGGGTATACCTTTAAAAAGAAACTATATGAGTAGAGAAGCACAAATTAAATATTACATGTGCATGGTTGGTAGTTTACACAGACATGTATCTCATGATTTGTGCTTCACAATATTTAGGTATCAGAAAACTAGGGTGCAGGACAAACATGGGACAAGAAAGGAACTGATTTTTTTTTAAATATCCACCTTCAGCAACATAAATTCACCAACCCTTTTCAGTCAGTCGCATCAGAAAATTGACTTTGCTGCATCGACGTGCACTGTAACTTATTGGGCCAATTCTAATAAACCACAATAGTATTTTCCTAAATGCTGACCCCAATCTTTTGTTTTACACCTTCTTCTCCACGGGAATTCCCCGTTTGGTGTTTTAATTGGAACATGAGATATCCTCTATTATGGTATGACATAACAAGACGCGTGTCATTTCCGATGGGATGCCAACTCTACTTATTATGGCGTTGTCCTACTTTCTAGCTCAAGTGTCCCTCTCCGAAGATAAACAGGTCACTCTTGAATAAATTATTGTTTTTTATCACCAAGGAAAAAAGTGATGCAGGAAAGGGCATATAAGTCATTATTTGTTGATATCTAATTACTTAAAGCATAGAAAGAAGAATATAGAAATAGAACAAGATTTATTTTATATCTTGTTACCCAAGGTAAATCTGTTGTTATGAATGCTTCTACTTAAATGCCATTTTTCCTTTGAATCCAATCATTTTGATGCTACACTATTAATAAATTCAAGCATTTTGACACTATAGTACTAATAATATTCAATCATTTTGATATTATGGCATTGATCAAATTTGATAGTTTTTTCAAGTGATTGAATAAGTAGGCCTATATATAACAATATAACGCATCGTTCACTCATCGCGAATTTGCGATCACCTTTTGGCTGTTGGAATTTACCCAGTGCAATCTTCGTATACCTTGCGACGCATCGCACGCTTGAACGGCTGATTTTACAAGATTTGGGCAAATTTAAGCAAAATAATTTTTCCAAAACGCAAATTTAGGGTCGGTTGGGCCCTAACACAGGGTGTTTTTTTCTTTCCTTACTGGTATCATTACAGTATGACTAACTTTTAAAGTTTTAATTTTAGTTGGGAACATAAATTTCATGAATTTCATGCATTCAATGATATAAAACACATGCTATTTATGACTGAAATAAAAAACTGACGGCAACAAATCAGACTAATAATTTTACATTTATAACATAGAAAGAGTTAAATTGTACAGTAAATGAATTATACGATAGAGCCAAAAATGGGGTGAAAATTGGATGTGAAGAAAAATACTTCCATCTCCAAAATATCTATAGCACTTTGAGGTTTAAATAACACTTTCTTGCTTAACTTGACTCTAATATTAAAGAACCATCATTTCAAGTAAACATTATTAAGGATTTTAAAGAGCTACCCAAGCAAATTCATTTGTGTGAAATCAACTATAAATCATGGTTCAAGAATTTTTTAAAGCAATACATTTATCTGAGAGCTTTCACCATAAAACTAAGTCAAAAGCAAAGGGCAAAGGCTACAGTAATGTTGTTAAATATCAAACTCATAATATGTCACGTGCAACATCCAAAGATACCTCTTTGGTCCAAAAATAACACACTCGTGAAGCCACACCTACAGTACGCCTCTGCAGCCTGGAACCCAGGTACCAAGAAAAACCAGGACCTGTTGGAAAAGGTCCAAAGGAGGGCAGTAAGATATGTACTTAGCGACTTTGACAAGACATCCAGTGTGACAGAAATGCTTCATCAACTGAAATGGGTGACAATTAAGGAGAGCCACACCAAAACCAGAATTAGAACATTTCATAAAATCATCACCAATCAACTCGCAATTGATGGGAAGTCATACTTTAAGCCCGAGTCAACCAGACAGAGACGGAACCATAATAGACAGTTTGTTCTCCATGAGACACCATATTCAACTCCCATGGCGAATTCATTTTTTGCTGAGGCAGTGGATTATTGGAAAGCACTGCAACCCTGTGACCTGCCAACCAATGACAATTTTAATTTCAATGACATTACCCTGCCAACTTTGACCAAAGCCTACTATGATTAGTTGCGACCGACCTGGTATCACTCGAAGTCAACCTCTAGTATACTACCACAAAGAAGGTCTTAGAGGGTGATCCATCGAAGTAACGAGGTAAAAATCAAAACTGACCTAGTGGTATCTGATTAATTCCTCTAAATATTTGGTACCAAATTTGTGTCAATCTGAGGTTTGGGTCAAAACTTACATCTATAAACATAATCAAGATCAGCTATGACAATCACAACTTTTGGAGTAAAACAAGATTGAAATTCAGGAGGTTCAGAGAAGCCTAAACAATGCCATTAGATTACTGAGATTACAAGTCTCACTTCAAATCTTCAAAGCATTTTGATGTCAGATTTCAACATTTCAATCAAATTTATCAGACAAAGAGAAATATTAAAGGGACTAGCCTAGATTCCAATTGGAATGAAAGACTTAGGAAATTCTCTAAATAAAGCTTAAAAGTGTAGTAAATCCAAAAAAGTACAAACAATTACACAGAAATGGCTCAAATTGAGAGAGAATTAATCTACAATGTATATAATTCTGTGATGGTGGTGTGACTATCCTGTGTTTTCTAAATCCTAATTTTGTACCTCAGATGGATTTACCAGGTAAAAGATCAAACAAAGCTCCTGGAGTTAATTTAATACATATTAAAAGAGATACCATTTCATCAAAAATTATTTGTTTACCCATCACAGGTATGGAAATAAGATCTTTTTAAAATTTGAAACTAGAAACACTGTTTTCATAACATTTTTTGCACCGGCATAAAAAATTAAAGTTGGTAAAAAATTGCAAGTTTCTCAAATTTTCCTCAAAATCATTGAAAACTACTGGTAGGTTATATAACTATAAACATGTTCTATTGAGTCATGAAAAAATATGTAGTAGAATTTTGGCCAGTCCCTTTAAGATGAACAAAATATAGAAAAATTGCTAATTCTGAGTTTGAGCTAGACGTGGTCGACATGATCATGGTGTTTCGTGCTTAGGTGTTTTGTGAGTAAGAAATGTATCAGACATGGCTAAATGTTCATATTTTTAATATGAATGACCTGCCATGTCAATCCCAAAATTAAAAATTAATTTTTGATTTCATGTACAAGCTGAGATTTTAAGCTTTCAAATGACAAAGCAACATTAATTTTATTTCACCTCAAAATCAACTGACTGCCCAACCCTTTTCAGTAAGTTGCATCAGAAAACTGACTTTGCTGCATCTACGTGCACTGTTACTTATTGGGCCAATTCTGATAAACTACAATAGTATTTTCCTAAATGCTGACCCCAATCTTTTGTTTTACACCTTCTTCTCCTCGGGAATTCCCCGTTTGGTGTTTTAATCGGAACAAGACATTTTCTCTATTATGGTATGACATAACGAGTTAGTGTGTCATTTCCAATAACCAAGCAACATTAATTTTATTTCACCTCAAAAATCGACTGACTGCCCAACCCTTTTCAGTCGGTCGCATCAGAAAATTGACTTTGCTGCATCGACGTGCACTGTAACTTATTGGGCCAATTCTAATCAACTACAATAGTATTTTCCTAAATGCTGACCCCAATCTTTTGTTTTACGCCGCCTTCTCCTCGGGAATTCCCCGTTTGGTGTTTTAATCGGAACATGAGACATCCTCTATTACGGTATGACATAACAAGACGCGTGCCATTTCCGATGGGATGCCAACTCTACTTATTATGGCGTTGTCCTACTTTCTAGCTCAAGTGTCCCTCTCTAAAGATAAACAGGTCACTCTTGAATAAATTATCGTTTTTTATCACCAAGGAAAATAGTGATGCAAGAAAGGGCATATATATAAGTCATTATTTGTTGGATATCTAATTACTTAGAAAGAAGAATATAGAACAAGTCAATATTTATTTTATATCTTGTTACCCAAGGTAAATCTGTTGTTATGAATGCTTCTACTTAAATGCCATTTTTCCTTTGAATCCAATCATTTTGATGCTACACTATTAATAAATTCAAGCATTTTGACACTATAGTACTAATAACATTCAATCATTTTGATATTACGGCATTGATCAAATTTGATAGTTTTTTTGAGTCATCGAAAAAGTAGGCCTCTATATAACAATATGTCCCAATGTGGCAAAAGGATTCAGTTGTTGGCTCCACATGTTGCTCATTGCAGCATATCTGATGAATATTAGTTGTATACATCAGATATCAGTGGCGTAGCCAGCACGGGGCAAGGGGCCTGACAAAAAATCAAGCAGGAAATCGGGACAGCAAGCGGGAAAAATCAGGAAAGACAAGAAAAATGAGAGAGCAGCTGGTAGACAGGAAACATGGGGAAAAGTTGAAAATCATGTCAAGCGATGTGTAGAAAATGCTTAAAACCTGTTTTTTTTTTTTTTTTGCTTGTCAGTTTTTAAAATCGGCTTGAATTTATTTTGGGTGAACGAAAATGGATTTGTTGTCGGAAAAAAATTGGGAAGAAATGTGCGAATGCCGGGGGGAAATCAGGAAAAAATCAGTACGAAATGTCTTCCCCCCCCCGACCAAAAAGTCTGGCTATGCCACTGTCAGATATGTTATAAAGAGTAACATGTAGGAGCCAACAACTGTATCCTTCTGCCGTGGCAGACACATATAAAATTACCATTACGGTATAGACTACATATCAAAACCCCGTAATATTTCATGTATCATTATTTGTTCCTGACACTTTTGTCATATAATTTGTGTCATACGTCACTATTTGTAACATCAGCCAAAAGGGCAAAAATTACCTTTTAGTCAGTCAAGCCCTAGATACTTTAGCAGGCATGAGAGGGCACTTTCATGAAAAACTCTGAAAAATCTCAAAACAGACTGAAAATAAGTAAATTGCGGAATCTCTAACATCAGAAACTCTGAAATCAGCAAACTTCTGACATCTAAAACTCTGAAATCAGAGAAAAAGCTGAACAATCTCATGCCTGCTGGTCTTTAGGCAAAACAAAAATTCAGGGCATGACTTGCATTAAAGCAATACTATAAGATTTTGATCAAAAATAGTTCATAGTAAAAACAGCATAAAATGGAAGAATGTGACTATCTAAAAGCGTTTTCAAATATATTTTGTGAAAAAAAATTGTTTTGCCACCAAAAAATGGATAAAAATCACATGCGTGCTTTCCTATACTAATACATGTGGAATTAAATTAGGGATCCCGAATTTAATTCAACAAATGGCCATAACAGAAAAAGTAAACATCTTTGAGCCAAACCGTTTGGAGGGTATTCATATCTACCAAAAATAAACCCAATAAGCCCCAATAATCAAAAGTCATGGGTGACAGGGGGCGCTTCATTTTTAAAACTTTTAAGTATTGCTTTAACAAATAATTGGGCCCTGCACTCTGGATTTCTGTTCAAACATGTCCAATAAATTATTGTTAAGCCTATAGGTCCACATTTTTGCAGACATTTTTTCTTGTGGTGTGAATTTTTTCCATGGTGTAAACTGTTTATTCTTTAATGAATGTTTTCACTCTATATATTCACATCACCCAGAATGTACACCATGTAGGCCATTTGTGGAGACATTTTCACCATTAAGACCGTTCATTCAGTCTGAATGAACGTTTTCACTCTACATCAGTGATTCTCAACTGGCGGCGCACACGACAAATTTGGCCCTTTGACAAGTTCTGATTGGCATTTTGACACTCTTTAAAAACAATGAAATACCCGAGCATTCTGACCGGTTAACCACCCTTGTTGCCAAAAGGTGAAACCTGAACAGGTCTCGAGACTTGCAATATAGGATATCAAAATCGACCTGGTACTCTGCAAGTCTGACATAGGGTATCATATTTGGCGTTTAAGTCGCTGATATGGTTTCAAACTAAGAAAGAATGATTGAATTAATGACGATGGTGCCTTAAATGCTAATAAAAGTGCTTCAAATACCTAAAAAGTGTTCAAATGGTACATTTTCCCTATGATTCCTTGTAATAATGTTTTCATCACGTTTGTGTACTGTCTCAGATAGGGTATTAATTTGAACAGGTTGTATACTGGATAGGGTGTCCATTTAAACAGACATGGTAGATTTATGGTCTCAGATAGGGTATCATTTCACCCATTTTTACAAATTTTTGGTCTGCTGAACTCTAGTGGTTACATGGACACAAATATCAGTTACCTCGCCCCCCCCCCCCCCTTCTGGGTGAAATACATTAGGAATACACTGAGAAATATGCAAGTTTGGTGCTGTCCCCTACATTGTTTTAATATATGTGGCACATTGTAAGGACAAGTTGAGAACCCCTGACCTGCTCTACATTTTCACATCATCCAGAATGTACAAAATGGAGACCTATTTTTCACCCAACTGAACATTGTAAAGTACTTACTGATGGGTAGTATTTTCCACAAGGCCTAGACTATAGTTTCCACCAGCTACAAACTACAAAAATAACAAACTGAATCTAGCTTTTTAGCCTACACAGTTGAAATTACATAATTTAAAAAGTGGACTAACAGTTTTGGAAAAATACTTTTCAATTATGACCTGCAGAATGCTTGATACTATAATTGATTTGATGGATTGCTACAAATCAGTGACAGGGTCAAATAAAAAATAAAAAAATTGATAATCTGAAATTTGTCATATGTCATCTTTTTTATATGATTAACTGGAGAGGTGTGTTTAAAATCTATATATGTAACCAACCACATGAATGAAAACATGGACTTGGGATAGTTGTGACAAGCAAAACAAGGATTTGGGTATTTATTTCCAGGGGCAATCTTCACTTAGGCTAAAAAAAATTAATTGTTTGATTGGCGTAACATAGAAAAAAAAAATAGGGTAGGTAGGTCGGTTTTCTTTTTATTTAAATATTTTTTTGTTTTCTAAGTCTATGTTTCACATACAAGAACACAAAATATATGGCACATATACAAAAACATCTTCACTTTTTCTGTAAGACATCTTTTATTTGTCATTTTGAATGTCCTGCAAGCCATATCTTGGGCTCCCATGAATCGATTCACATCAAATTTGGGATTTAGAGGTTTTTTACCATGCTCAAAAAAATAAAAATATCTAGGGTCGGTGGTAAAATTAAGGTAGGTCGGGTTACGCCAATCAAACATTTTTTTTAGGCCTTATGGTATTTTAAACAACTACCCATTTAATATTGATCACTTTATTTAGCACATTTCAGCAATTTCAACTATTTTAGGTCCAAAATGGGTATCTGTTTGAAGAATTCGTACAAAACTTTTGGTAATCCTAAACTTACGGTGGATTTAAAAAGTCAATTTACAATCATGATTTCTCACTTGGCAAATTTAGTCATTTTTGTTTGAAACTTTTGTTTCTTCTGATTTTTTATTCACTTTCTAGCTTGATAGCAAGTTTCATTAAGTTACCATGGCCATGAGCCTAATCCCTTTAATCATGAATCCTTCATGTTGAGCTTAATCTAACTTTAAAGAAAGAATAGGAGACAGGTAAGAAAGAAGTACTCTAGCACTCAAGATTTGCCAACACTGTAATACTTTCATCTTTTTTAACAGCTTTTATATCAAAATGCTGTCACCAGATTGATGAAATAATAAAACCCTGAAAAGTTGTTGTGGTTGTTGAAAAAAAATAAAATCCTGAAATAGCTACAAGTTAAACCGATGTTTTTAAATGTATGTTATTTGACAGAATTAGCTTTAAATCCATCAGTCATATTGACATTCAGTGACATTTCCAAGTATACACACAAGGTGTGTATATTAAGACTGCAGCACTTTTCGGATATTTGTTAGGAACTAGAGTTAAGCCAATTTTCATGATTGCAAAATGTACCTCTAAGCAGGAAAATGATGGTGGGAGTTGGACATAGCATGATTTACTCGAGTTAATTTAATAATAAAGGGGCAATTCATGATCCACTTTTCACCCTCAAGGTCACCTCTATCAAAAGTGAGTTTTTTAACTTATAAGAATCGTCAACTGGTATATATTACGATCTCCAAACCTTTCTTTCAATGTGCTTGCATTTTTGAGAAAAGTGAGAAAATGTGTCATTTTCTAATTATTGTCGGGGCCCCGACAGTAATTACAACACAGTATCGTATGGGGATTTTTCAAAATGCTGAAAAATGTGTAACTTGGAAACGAATGATCGGAATCAAGTGAAATTTTCAGTATATATTTATAATGTACTCTTCTTCTTATTTAGCTAGAAAGCAGGTGAGGTTTTCGTCACATCAAAATCATGAATTGCACCTTTAAGCCAATTTTCATGATTGCAAAATGTACCTCTAAGCAGGAAAATGATGGTGGGAGTTGGACATGGCATGATCATTACAGAAGTAGTCGGACATGATGTCATCGGCAATGGTTTATACAATACAAGCTTGGCACTAAGTTCAGTCCTGAACTGTGTCAAGGTAACCTTTGGAAGGGGCTGAGGTGACTTAACCAACAAATGAAACAAGCTGATCTGATACGATTTTAAAAATGAGCGAGTATTTTCCTTTTGGCATGCTGTTGTTGTTCACTTGTGTAACAAAAATTGCACATCACAAAAAAAAGGTCAGTCTCGAGCCATACAAAATTTGACAGTCCAACTTCCACAACATAAACATACTATCCACGATGACAGGGGCCGTATTCAGAAAGCACACTTCAGCGCAACTTTTTAAGTGTTTGCCTTAAATCTGCTAATTTTTAAGACAAACTCTTAAGAGTTTACACTTAATTGAACAAATATTACACTTAATTGAACAAATATTTAAGGGAATCCCTTAACTCTTATAATTGTAAGGGCAACTTTTAAGGGGACATTGGAACACCCTTAAAAGTTGCCCTTAAATCACATGGGTATTCTATAGCATATATTTCACATAATTTGTTTTTTGATAAAAGAAAACATTTCAAGTATGAGAGTCGGTTTAATACTTGGAAATACTTTTTACAAATTAAAGTCAGCATTTTTGCACTTAAAATTACATTTAAAATGACTTAAGTGTAAAAATTGAACTTAAGTGTAAAGTGTCTTATGAATATGGCCCCAGGACCTTTGACATTTTAAGGGCAATTCCATTATCGACGAAACAAACCATATCTAATACACTTTTGTACTACAATGGATGTTTCATGTTGAGAAGTTTTCATTCTATCACGTTAAGGTTTTTCTGCACATGAAACTACTACAGTGGAACCTCTTTAACACAAAATCTCTTTACCCAAAAATTTTGATAACACACACTAAATTTGCAGGTCCATGGCACTGAATTTGTATGTAATTTATAATGGATGACACAAAGTTCGGATAACACAAACTAAAATGTGTGGCCCTACAGATTTTGTGTTAAAGAGGTTCCACTGTATTACTTGTTGAAAGTATGCGGCTGTGAATTATATAATGTCCAGTAAAAAACAGTAAACTTGGTTCTATGACAGGTGACCATACTCTAATGGTGATGGAATGTTAATTAATATGTAAATGTTCTAAAGCAGTGTTATATACAATGTAAGAACCTGCACATATGTGTCCTGTCATATCCATAGGTATCTAAAGGTCGGCATAGTAAATTACATGCATTGAAGATGAGCATAGTCAAATATCCTAGCAGGGTATAGAAAAAAATAAACCTTTCTGGGAACTTTTATAGTGCTGATGACAATTTTCTGTGAGATTTATGAAAAAATGCATGAATTGCTCTAAAAATCGCTTGTTTTTGACAGTAATTTGACATTCACCCCAAAATTTGTTTGTTATTATTTGACTTTATATTATTATTTTTAAATTTTGCTATTTTTTTTCTGGGAAAGGCGCGGCCACGTTACAGCGGATTTCGAAGCCCTGTATCCTAGGTTGAATTTCAAATTTTATCAGAAACGTTACCTTTGACGTGTATAAAGGCATGTCAATCAGGTTCCCACATCCAAAACATTAGAATAGATAATAACAAAATTAATAAAATCCAAGATAAAACTCCCTACTCCATTCAGGATTTAGGTAGTACGCAAACTTTAAACACAATTTTCTCAAAACTATCTTTTTTGGAATCACCTACAGGCTGCAAACAACTTTGACTGTAACTTTGTAACAAAACTCTGATAATCAAAAGTAAGGTGTCATTTTAGAGTTTTAAGTCTCACCTTAAAGCAATACTATAAGATTTTGATCAAAAATGGTTCGTAATAAAAACAACATAAAATGGAGGAATGTGACTATCTAAAAGCGTTTTCAAGTGTATTTTGTGAAAAAATTGTTTAGCCACCAAAAAATGGATAAAAAGCACATGCATGCTTTCCTATATAAATACATGTGGAATTAAATTAGGGATCCCAAATTTAATTCAACAAATGGTCATAACAGAAAAAGTAAGCATCTTTGAGCCAAATCGTTTGGAGGGTATTCATATCTACCAAAAACAAACCCAATAATCCAAAAAAAATCAAAAGTCATGGGTGACAGGGGGCGCTTCATTTTTAACACTTTATAGTATTGCTTTAAAATTTGCTTTGATTTGGGACCCTTTTAAGGTACCTATATAACAGGTCACATATTTCTTAACTTACATATGCCAAAAAAGATATCTCCATTTCATAATATCTGCCCTATTTTTAGATGTGACCTCCTTTTACCTCCTTGTAAGAGCACTTCTAAAACAGCACTCCAGATATTTTCTCTAGGGAGTTGGTAAAAGAAAACTGATGACTTAACCATTTAAGCTTGCCATTTGGCAATCAAATTGCTTGACCTTTCCAGATATACAAGGAGCAAATATAGGATTTCATATTGACTTTTGATCAAGGAACACATCATTTTGGTCAATTTATTGTAGGAAGAATGTTCAGTAGCATAACCAAAATAAAAAAAAAATTGTAGATATTAGATAAAATAACTTTCCCAGGGGAATATTTTATGTTCCACTGATGATTTTAGCAATGCGGCTTGGGTGACTCTACTATATAAAACTTAAAGTACATAGTAAGCAGCGGATTAATTCACATAAACCAAATATGACCATACGTGGAAATAAATTAGTCTGTATTTTTCCGAATCGTAACAACGTACCAAATCTTGCTGAATATTCAAATGAACTTGTGTTCAAGATTTGTCCATCTGGTAGGAACAAAATTACCAAAAATAATACAGAAATCATGAAAGATTCTTGCATAAAATATATTAATACGCAATAATTTGGTCTCACAGATATCAAACTAGTGGATATGAATACTTCTCTTTGATTCCGTATTACTTTTCACCATGTAATTTTCATGAATACCGGCGCTTTCGTAGGGGCCAAATATGGTCAAAAATCTGCAAACGTCATAAAATATATATATAAACCATTATCAATATCCAACTATTTCTTTTTTCAAAAAGCAGACCGCGTCATGCTTTGTGTACAAGCAGTACACCCTCCTGCGTCTTGACACGCATTAACCGTGAAACGGTTATAGTCGCGCAAGTAGCGCTCTTGGGTTGCGACCTTGTTTACATTCACAAAATTGATTCTGCTGTGATGTTTTGTCTCGCTGAGGCTGAAATTACTTGGGATTTTTACCCCATTGTTGAAAAAAGGTAAGAATTTTACAATTCATAATCCTTACTAGTCGATGATGAAATGACGTCTTTCTAGTAAAATTAAGTCAAATAAGTTACGGAAATTAGTATGAGTGGTGGAACAAAATGGCGGCTTTCAAATCCATTTTTGGAGGTATGCAAATATTTTTAATGAATTAGCATAATTATGATAATTTTTCAAAAAAGTTGTGACGGGTCAGGGGGATCTTTTATCATTGGCGTCACAGTTCTGACTTATTTAATACAATTATGTGTTTGGTCTTAATCCTAATCAATTATTGCTAGTCTCTTACACAATACAAAAACACAAGTTTACAATGTTGAAGAATACAAGGGGTATTCAGTAGATCTCGTAACAGAGTTGAATTTCTTTTCTTGCTTGTACTTCTAGATGACAGAGTATACCTAGAAGTACATATAATTTTAGGCCTGATTATTCTTTCCAATCCTATATTTTCAGCTCCTGCAACCAGTTCTGTATCTATATATTTGAATGGTATAAATTAATAGCTGCCTGGAAAGCACGAACATAAAACTAAAAAGGAGCTTTATCAGGATATACGCAATCTCTCTAAAAAAAAAACTTGTTTGGAAGGAGCAGAAACTGAAACAACCATGGGAGACAGGAAGCTTTGGAGGGCCATGGTAGTTTATGGATGCCACTCGCCATAAATCAAGTTAAGTCAAAACATGAGATACCATGGAAAATTGGTTTCCTACAAAATGCTTGGTTGTTAGTGTTTTGGGACTCAAATTTATTTATAATATTCGGCTGAAAGCCAGGCTAATGCCAATAGTGCAAATGCATTAAATTCAAGGGACGCCTCCGTGATGTGAAAGACAGAATATTGGAAAGAATTTTCGATTTTAGATGCAGGAGGAAACCGAAGTGCTCTGAGAAAACCTGCGAGGACAAATATAGATCGACAACCAAATATATGTACAACCTAGGTCCGACCGGGAATCAAACCTGGGCCACAGCGGTGAAAGGCGAGGACAGAAACGCTGCACCAACCCGTCCCCCACAAATTATGGACAGAATCTTTGCTTTGCAAATTTCTCATAATGTTCATGACGACAAAGAGCAAAAATGCTCAATTCTTCTTGATTTTCTGAATCAGATTGACCTACTTATAAGCACACACTCAGCAGAAAAGTACTCAGAAACTCTACTTATCTTACTCTTAGACATTCTCAAAGAGATCTTTACATGTCTATTAGATTTTTTAGAAAAATTGTCCCAGGATGCAACTTACACATAACACATTCTCTTTGAGATACATTCTGTGTAATATTATACAATATGCCCATCAGGCTCGGTCACAGTAATTAGCAATTATCTCAGAATATCAATACAGGTATGTCAGTTAGGCCATGGGGGGTGGGGGGGGGGGGAGTGCGGTTTTCAAATCGATCACATCTTTTTGTTGCTTCCAGAAGAGTAATTGGGAAAATCCCCAGCTTGGGCTTTCTTTTGGTGTTGCCCTCAGCGACTGACCTAGTTAAAAAAGATTTAGGTGGTTTTTTTAAATGGTGAAAAATGCACCCAAATTTGGCATGTTGGATGCTTTATAATAAATAATGATAAATTTACGACTTACTGACCCAACTTTTTCAGGGCAGCACAACCATTTTTTATTATCTTTTTGGCCCTATATATCAAAGGGTCTTGTTAACACCTAATTTTGAAATTTTTCTCCAGGTAATATTGTGTCCTTCTGCATCTAAAATAAGACTTCCTTCTGATTTCTGGGTCATAAGCAAACCTGAATTTCTGAGAAACTTTTCAAAAATCAAGATTATAATAACCTCACAGATTACGGATTTTATATTGTCCTCAGTGATGGTCAAATGATAAAGTCCAATATACCGTGGTCTATCTTGTGCTTGAGCCTTCTCAATTCCTTGATGATGTTGAAATTGCAACTAAAATTGAGAAGCAAGTTCGCATTTGAAATTTCTTTATCGTCAGGAAAAATTTTCAAAACAAAAAATAAAGAAAACAATCTGCTTAGCTCCTGTACAAGGTCTGTTCCTTGGTTTGACTATTCTATATCCTTCTGGTACTGTGCCATCTGTAATTATTATTCCATCATTTTATTTTAGGTTAAGATTAGATTACCATATTTAATTTTGTGAATTCAGATCAAGTTAGAGGTGACCAATTGCTTTAAAAGTGAGAAACTAATATTTGATCCCAGGGGGGTAACTGATATTGGTTTCCGGGTAACCACCCGAGTTCCGCAGGTTCCGAAGGTGACCCTATGTGAGACCAAAAATTAGCAAAAAAGGATGAAATGATACCCTATTTGAGACCATACATCTACCTTATCTGTTCGAATGGGCACCCTATCCGGGACCATGCCTGTTCAAATGAATACCCTATCTGAGACTGTGATGAAATAATTATTACAAGAAATCATAGGTAAAACGTAACTGTACACCATTTGAACACTCTTAAGGAGTGTGTCTAGGTATTTGAAGCAATTTAAGGCACCATTATCAATTAATTCAACCATTTCTTCATAGTCTGATACCTTATCAGAAACTAAAAGGCCAAATTTGATAACCTATGTGAGACCTTCAGAGTACCAAGTCGATTTTGATACCCTATATTGCAAGTCTCGGTCTCGCTTTTTTGGTAACGCGGGTGGTTACCCGGTCAAAATACCCAGTTACCCCCCCGGGTATTTGATAAAAGGTTTGTTTGTATGGTCTATGACAGTCTATTTCGTGGTGTGGTATCTTATGGTTGATAGAAACTAACAATATAAGATTGGATCCAAAAAAAAGTTAGCTTGATCTCAAAATCTGAATCATTGGCTCTGCCTCTGCAGTATGCAGACAATTCAGTATCAAAGTGATTGATTACGTAACTCACCCAGTTACTGGATCACGCACATCTCCTGACAACGGTTAGTGCAAATCCTTTGTGTGGTGATCATTTCGATCATGGTTCAAAACAGAAAGGCGTGATCCAGTTGTCTGGGTGATAATCGGATGACACGTAACACTTAGAAAAAAACTCACTTAGTCCAATAGCTGCCATATGTTATATTTGCATAGATTATAAATCTATTATGCTACTGATTTTCTGAGATGAATTTGTTGTCAAAGCTCAGTGCAAATTACCAAAATTTATGTCATATTGATCAAAAATTCATACTAGCACTTATATGCACGCGCATAATAAGACAATTATTTATAATCATGCTTAATCCCCGGACTTAGTGTGTTTTGAAACAAATCTGTTTTATTACTATTCTATAATGTCCCTTCAGGGCAGTGAACTGCGTCCATTTCATTGTAGTCAGGATAAGGACCCTCGACCCCTGCAAAATGAGGTAAAATGAGCATCAGAACAATCTGGATGAAAAATTTAGGTTTCAAAATCTAGCATGACGGCAGCCACTGGACTTACTGAGTTTTGAAAAAACACTCTTCAATTGACAAGATTCTGTTGACTTTTGTGTAAAGATAATACCTCTGGTCTTGCTAAAGTCTCTGCCAAAATTCCTCGGACAAAATTAGTCACGTGACTACCAATTGCAGGGTACAGATCGCATTCGTAAACAATTGGCCCTGTACTCTGGATGTTTATTTACATCGTCTGAAGAATTGTGAAGCTGAATTTAGCTAGCTTGACAGCGCTCAGACAGTTCAACCTAGTTTTGTGTAATCCTGGTAATCCAAAACAAAGAATCACTCTACAAATAGCTGCAACAACCAATGGATTTACGCGTCTAATCCTTCATGATTATTTACATACCACCATGAGATGTCTCATCTCCGTTCCCATTACTCTCAATTATCTTAAGGGCCAGACACACTTCGTCATTTTTACCAATTGTAAAATCCAGACAACTGAATGCATATTGACTTTGAGTTTCCAGACAATATTATCAATCGGAATAATCCGCTAGAACCCCAATAAAAATGATGAAAAATTATGACAATGGCAAACATTCCAAATGAAAATATTTCTCATTGGAGAAATATGAAGCAGTGAGCAAATCTTGTCTTCAGAATAAAATCCACAGTGCCTGTCAAGGACGGATTTCAGATTATAATGAAAAGTCCAAGGTAATTATGGTATTGTTTGAAAACAACGATTACCAAAGAAAGTAATGTTCTATGAATTATCAAAATACTACAGATGAGTAATCATTACAAAATGTGCCATGATGCGAACAATATTTCACAATTATGAACATTATGGTAAATGGTCAAACATTTTGCACCATAGCAAAAAATTTACACAATGAGAAAAATTCTGACTGAAAATGTCTACAAAAATGACGAAGTGTGTCTAGGCCTTTAGTCAATCATCAATTTCGCTGGTCTCTAGTCTATCTATAGACAAAATTCTTGGCTAAGCACAGTGAGAATGCAACTTGGTTCAGTATTCGATAGTCTAAATATGGAATTATAACCTTAAGTTTTTTAGTGGTTAAATCTTTCAGCTAACTTAATCCTCCTTGGTCTTGAAACTTAACCAAGAGTTCCTGTGCAATGTGAATGCAATCTATTCTAACCAAGAGTTGAATATTGTATGCAAACAAATGTGCTTAAATTACCTTTGGCTTAGCGTTAATGCTGCTTTCATACTTATTGTCGCTTTGCAGCTTTGTAGCTTTGCAGCTCTGTCGCTTGCTTCCTTTCACACTTTTGTAGCTTTGCAGTTTTGTCGCTTTGCTGCTTTGCCGCTTCATGTCGCTCTGAAAGTTGAATTCATTTCAACTCAAAAATTCTTGTCGTGCGACAAAATTTTGTCGATATTGATTGTCTCAGCGACATGTTGCTTTGCCGCTACGACAACCGGAAGCGGCAAGTTTTTGCAAAAAATATACGTCACGCAGCGACAAAGCTACAAAACTACACAAGTATGAAAGCAGCATCAGGTTATCAATAGTCCCGCATTGTCCCCTCTTGCTAGACTGTAGTTCTGTTTCCACTGACTCTGTTATCTTGGCGTCTTTTGGTTTATCGCCAATTTCGCTAGCCTCTATAGTCTAAAATTCTCGGCTAAGCGCAGTGGGAAGAGTCTTTGTCTAGAAAGCGCAGTAGCCTAGAGTCTTGGTCTAGAAATCTTGAGACTATATATTCTCCTGAGGCTATCTCAAGACTTTTAGATCAATCAATAATCTTAATGGAAACCATAATCTTCCACTACATTAGTCCACAGATCAAATAGCAAATAACTCAGTTTTAATTATCATGGAAATTATCTGCGATGCATAATATATGAAGAAAACAGCTTTATCAAGGTGACTGCATTATTCAGGAGTACATGTTGCAAAACTCGAAGTTACTTATCATGAACACACACACAAAAAAAGGTTTTACAAAATTTAAGTAGGACAGTGGCGTTGGTCATATGTTTTCTAAATGCTTTTGTACACTCCCGGTCAAAAGTGTTTGCGCACAAAATCTTTAACCAGCCATATCTTGAGAACCGTTCATCATTTGCGCCATATTTTTTCGGATTTATATTTTACATACATAGATCTAAAAAACTCAACAAGAATTGCATTTACTGCATTTGAAAATATGGCTAAACATATTGTTTACTTTCTTCGGCACATAATAAACGGAGTTTAAATACATAACTGCACATTGTTGGAAAAGTTATTACCTGAAAATGTTCTTTACAGCTACACAGTGATAAAGAGCATTAAATAATTAACTACATAGGTACATATCAAAAAGTGGGTGTGGTGTATTTGTATATGATCCAGGAAATCGGCCATTTTTATGGTTATGGAAGATAAGGTATCAGAGGAAACATAAATTACTTATATTAGATACATTAAGTACCTATAAAAACATGATTTTTTTTAGAGTCTTGATCGTTTGATATAATTATTACGTTTTTGCTCGTATTTAAGCGTGCGCAAACACTTTTGACCGGGAGTGTAGAAGACAAATCACCTACTTTGATTGACAGGTCTCTTGTGTTGTTAGATAAATTTGATACTTCTTTTGTCAATCACAATTTTGTAAATTTTTGTAATCTAAAAACCATTGCCTTTTAAAGAGATATTTTACGAAGTATTTGAACAGACCTACTGTACAATTTTTTTACTTAAAATACCCTAGTTTTATTGGTTTATCTCTTGTTGAATTGCCCAACATGGATCTTCATTCTGAAATAACAAAAGGGCATCAAGAATTTACATTCTTAGTAACTGAATGCGATTTTACTTCCTAATAAGGAATTTTGGCTATCCATTATGAGATGATAGATGACAGCGTTCAGCGTAGAATGCAGTGGAGCCGCACGTTCAAAATCACGGCGCGATTCAGGTATACACACACATCCGGCACGAACAGCTTTACTGGGTTTTGAATATTTCATGTTTGAATAGAGGTTTACGTTTTTCAAATGATAATGTTTTTAGTTTTTGGCAATAATTTACATCGTTTTTGGTTTATAAATGACTCAAATTTGTGACTAAGAATGAGAATAAACGATGGCGATTTATTGTTTTGCCTGTCATCTATCGTCTCATAATGGATGGGCGTACATTATTTTTTCGTAATGGGCACCCCCTGCGGGGGCACCCATTACTCAAAATAATGTACGCCCATCCATTATGAGACGATAGATGACAGGCAAAACAATAAATCTTATCTTTTATTCTCTAATTGAATACTAGTAATCTGTTACGCTTTGAAAAGAAACACTTCAGACAATAATCTACAATCTTTGAAAAAATAAGTTGGAATACTTACGTATATTTGACAGTAATAATTTGCAAAAGTACTGTGATTTTACACGTGTTTTTTGAACAATCTTCATGTGTAGTTTGAACCCTTCTTTAAGCCTTTAGCCTGCATCCTCCCCTCTACCTCAACCAAACAATATTGAGAGATGTTACAGCAAATCTTATATCATAGCATCATTCAACATTGAAGTGGGGGAGAGGGGGCTCAAATT
>JXSR01S057905.1:0-14009 GCA_000969725.1 Ophiothrix spiculata | reverse complement strand
ATGGGACGACATAGACACACAATGAAACACGTAGACTTATAAAAATTGAAACAAATAATCAATCATAAGTTTCCCACATTTTAATTTTGATAATCAACAAAATTGTCTTTAAGGCTACGACACGTTTACTGCAAGTTTACGCATACTTTCACATGTCAGAATATCCCTATATTTGGCGTTAATACGAAATATAATTTTAAGTTTTTAAATATATTTTTACTAGTGATTTCACGTCCATAATCAAGGTCAAAATGTTGTCAAAACAGTACTTCAAAAAAGTTGACTCCTTTTCTCCATCGACGCAAAAACTTGCAATTTTTATAAAAAATGAAAGAAAACTATGGCATCCTAATGTTTCTATTTTAAATTTCAGTTCACGAAGTTAAGGCTGCTCAGTTAGCTCAGCGGTTATTCCCTCGCTTTGTAATGCACGGCTAATCCGAGCCATAAGCCATGAATCAAGTCATCACAAATGCAGTGAAAACTGTTTTTCTTTTCATGATTAAAAGTAGTTAGGATTCACTTTATCCTTAGCAGATGGAAAGTATTTGACACAATGTTGTCAAATTTTACCCAACATTGTGCAAAATGTAACCCAACCTGTTAACCATGTTCCCTTTTTAACACAACTTGTGTCAACTTTTTTCTGTGTGTACTGTTACCCTTAAAAAAGGGTTTCTACTAGTATGCGATTGAAAAGGTATGATTGTATGATTTTCATTTTAAGAAATAGAGAAAACCATCTAATTTTATATGTGGGGCATTTCAACAAGAAAATAACATTATTCCGGTACTTAATCATATTACGTTTCGTTTCAATAATAATTGAAGCATTTCTGAAAAAAATGCATATGGTTGTAGCGTAGTTAAATTTAGCAGAGGTAAAAACGCGGGTATAATTTCCAATAGCCCTGTAATTCGACACCAACACGTTTCTTACATCAACATATATTACCTCTAAGCTAAAACCAATATGTGCTCTCTACGCCCATGACAGTCCCTCTGAAATACAAATGATCGGATAACATAACTGTTACGCGTGCACCGGTGTGTTATTTTAACGAGACTGTGCCTTGTTGATGATATGTGATGCGATATATTTGTCTTGACAAAGCAAACAATTATAGAGAAAAAAAAACCGACTTCACCAAGCAGTTGGATCATTGTGAAAAGGGTGTATATTTATTTTGACTTTTCTTCGGTGTGCAATGGATCTCGTATATGAAAGGTATCACAATTACAACTATTTATGCTTTTAAAACGTGTTTTTAATCTTTTTGACTTTTTTTTCTCAATATAACCAAAGCTAGATTTGGATTTCGAAAAGCGCTTTATTAAAGACTTAAAAATCAACTTTCCTAAGCGATTTTAATCTATAATGTCCTTGTTTACCGGTAAAAGAAGCTTGGTCCGATCTGGGTTTTTTTCTTATTGAAAATCACCCACTAAAAGATTTTTAAGTTTAAAGATTTTTAGTTAGATGTGCCCAGCCATTTTTGATTTTGTGATCTGTTTCATACATTCACAGTTGGACATACTTCGCTGTGTAATTTGATTGCACACATTTTCATCTGCATCTCCGAACCTTTTTTGATTTCAAGCAAATAATCAGCTTTTTTATTCGACCACATAAACATGTTTTTCTGTCATACATTTGTTACTTGGTACGTGAGAAGTATTTTCCAATCAGAAATTGTAAAGTTTGTATATCCGTGCATGAATGAGCACATATTTTTTAATTTCAAAAATGTCACAAACGTTACCAAAAAGTTACACCAAAATGTCACAAACGTTACCAAACGTTACAACACAAAACAATGCATTAAAATAAATCCTTACGATATAATGTTCTGTAACGTTCATGAAATATTTGTAAATATGTTTCCCATAATCGGTGTATGGCGCAATAAAAAAATCGTTGACACTTCAGAGAAATTGTACTTTGAAGTGATTAGGAGCAAAAAAAAACCCCAACAAACTCGTTGATATAATGTTTATGCTAGGTTTTGTGGCCATTTAAAAGTGAAATTTTCCAATTTTTCGGTCACAAACGTTACTTTGGAATGAGCCTTTAGATCATTGTATTGAACTTAAGAAATAACAATACACTGAACAAATTGTTTCATATATTTATATATATCTTTACAAAGGGAGCCTTTACAGCATCTCTGAGGAGAAAAATCAATTTAGTAATAAAACGAAGTTGCTATATTAAATTTTGACACATCGGCAGTCAGTTTTCAATGATATTGATATCAGATTGATATACCCGTCCTTTGATTATGTGAGATTTGATTCAATTAATAAACATGTACTACGGTGGCAATATTACTCATTGAATAATGTCTTTAAATTGCGAAAATTGAAAACAAAAGACAAATTGCATTGTCCTTAAGACATTATACGTCATTTAACCTGATTTTAGTTTTTGCAGCAATGTTTGACCTTGAAACTCATGTGTTTTTTTGTATTTGAATTATATTCAGAACATTTTTTAGCAAACGCTTTTTGTAACGCTGGAGGATGTTTTCTCAAGTCGATACATTATAATATTTGTTATCTATAGAAGCTATTTTGTTTTGTATAAATGTATTTTGGCACTATTTTGAATACAACAACTTCACCCGAAAGTTCAAACTGTCTACCATTTTCTTTTAATTCGTTTCATGTTCATGAAAATATCTTCAAGCTGAACCCACGCTAGGGCAATACTAGAAATAATCCATTCCTGTTCCTCTGCACAATTTCGTGTTTAAATTTCAAAGCTAGTTAAGTTTATTTTTCATAGAGGGTTTTAAGGATTTCCCTGTATATTTACGTCGACTGTTTTACGTTGTTAGAAGTCTAAAAAATAACTTCTGAAAATTATGTTACGCTATTTGGTAAAACCAACAAGACCATATAAGTATCTTATACAAACACTTGCGTGCACACTTCATTACACGCGATGAAACCGTTTGATATTATATTTAATCAATTGTGGCAATACAAACGTACTTAAAAAGGCACGAAAATGGGTATCTATTTATACAGAGACAAAATACAGATATCACAATTTTAAAATTTGTAATAATTTGAAGTGTATGGTTAAAAGAAAAGTTCGTGTTTAAATTTCAAAGCTAGTTTATTTTTCATAGAGGGTTTTACAGATTCCCGGTATTTTTACGTCGATTGTTTTACGTTGTTAGAAGTCTAAAAAATAACTTCTCAAAATTATGTTACGCTATTTGGTAAAACCAACAAGACCATAAAAGTATCTTATACAGACACTTGCGTGCACACTTCATTAAACGCGATGAAACCGTTTGATATTATGCAATTTCATGGTAACTGAGCCTGCTATTAAGGAGGTTAAGGGCGTAATGAAATCGTGACGACAGGTATGTTTAATCAACTGTGGCGATACAGACGTACTTAAAAAGGCACGAAAATGAGTATCTATTTATACAGAGACAAAATACAGATATCACAATTTTAAAATTTGTAATAATTTGAAGTGTATGGTTAAAAGAAAAGTTCGTGTTTAAATTTCAAAGCTAGTTTATTTATCATAGAGGGTTTTACAGATTGCCGGTATATTTACCGTCGATTGTTTTACGTTTTTAGAAGTCTAAAAATTAACTTCTGAAAATTATGTTAAGCTATTTGGTAAAACCAATAAGACCATAAAAGTATCTTATACAGACACTTGCGTGCACACTTCATTAAACGCGATGAAATCGTTTGATAATATACAATTTCATGGTTACTGAGTCTGTTATTTAACACTTAAGTGGTCAAGGTCCTCCACATGTCCGTTAGTGGTCAAGGGGGAATTTAATGTTGAAACTCTGGTCAGAGGTAAAGTACTTCAAAAAAACTAAAACAAAGAAAAAATTTCAAAAATCGGACAAACCGTTTCAAAATGGCGGCCAAAACAAAATTTGCAGTGTGGCGTCAACATTTTCCCGCCAAAAATTTGAAAACTCACTTCCCAATGGAAATTTTCAATAAAATGTGGGTCATATTTGCAGTATGTAAGTACAAATACATTCTTGAAATAAAATTTGAAAAAAGTTGTTCGGTTAGGATTTTATGAGCAAAACAAATTTAAAGAGGGCCCTCGAAAATGCTTATTTATGCTAATAGCATGGGAAGGGGTGGGTCGATTTAAATTGTTTTGCCACCAGGTGAAGGGTATGGTAAAGTTAGACAAATACATGGAAGGGCGATGAAAAATTACTACGCGTTTTTGCGCTGACGCGCAAAAACCAAATGTTGGGTCCATATGGACCCCCCCTTGACCACTTAAGTGTTGAGGACGTTAAGGGCGTAATGAAATCGTGATGACAGGTATGTTTAATCAACTGTGGCGAAACAGACTTTCTTATCAAATAAAAAAGGCAATACAATGGGTGTCTATTTATACAGATACAAAATACTGATGCAACAATTTTAATGTAATAATTTAAAGTGTATGGTTAGAAGAAAATTAGTTGTACCTTATTGGGTAAAATATGCTAATCGTCCGTCGTTTTATAATGTTAAAGGTCTGGTTGTTAAGTAATGCCTGTTTCTTGTTGGTTATGCTGTCATCAACTATGATAAGAATATTTTCTTGATTACAAATCTACATTCAAGAAAAGAAGTCATTGGTATGGAATTTGGAGTTTTGTCGTGTCCATTCAACCTTTTATTGGAGTAGCAATTGCAGCAAATGATGTTCAAGTCAAATGTGCAAAGAAAGTGTCAACTCCCTATCCCTATACCCCTCCCATCCACCCCAGTTGCAATACTGGATAAAATAATGACATTTGTATTTGGACCAACATTGAGTCGTCGAGCGGGGAAACTTTGAAAATCATTGAGACGTATAGCAAATAGTGCAAACATCTTTTTCCCTGATTGTAGCTTTTATTTACTTAATTACATAAAGACGTATCCTTTTGCACTTCTTTAAACTTTATTAATTGTTTTTGTTATTTTATTTGTGATGGCTCACCCCGGAGACATTGCATATAATATCAATTTTGATTTAATAATTTCATCTGTTACAGCTTTTTCTGAGCTTTTAAACGACACCTTACTTATTGAAATTGGTCAAGACGATCAGATTTTACAACAGACAATCTGCTGGAAATTCTGACTATTTTCTTCATTTGTTGCTGCCTATTACCACCAGTTTCTTCAGAAAGTGTTCTGTCACAAAAGTCCCTCTTTTCGGGGAGAGCCATCACATTTGTGGTGATCAGGGACAACATGAAATCGTGATGACTAATATGGATATTAACCAACGCCCGTATAGATGAATGAGATGAATCGGATGGAGCGGAGGATTATCATCATGAGGACAACTGAATCGAGATATTCAGGGGGAAAAAACCGTATTTTTTTTAAATTAAAACGAGTTATGATCGTCTGAATAATTTTTCAAAAATGAATGAATCACTTTATATAGAGATCTTACATAATCACGCTTTTTTTGATAAAATAGAAACGAAAAAACTGAAGAAAATTATATTTTCTCCTTTTCTATTCCTTCAGATCACAGTATTAAATTTAGGTTATATACACTGCAGGCAGGGGTCATTTTGTCACAAAGGTTTTGTATTGTATTAAAATGTGGAAGTTTGATATATCTCAGATAGACATGATAGAATAATAATAATGTATCAGTAAATTTAAAATAGCTTTTTATATTTCTTCATTTTGAAAGATACTAATTTATTATGTCACTGTCATTTCTCTTTTCTAAACATACATTGAAATCATCTCTATTTACAAAATCTGTTTATGATTCTAATTTTGCTATCATTGCAAGCAGACGTAAGCATTTTATTAATGTAAAGATAGTCGAGATACTTGGATCAATAAATTGAGTTTTCCAGTTTTTAATCGATTTTGATTTCCCATTGGCTGATCATATTCACAACCCTGAATTTTACGAGAAGAATTAAAACTCCTTTTTTAATAATTTTCAACATCTTATTTCACAAAAACAGTGTTTTAGTATTCCGATAAATATCAGTCTAAACATTTTTTGCTACACTTGATAGTAAGGGCATCTATTTTTGTAAATTCCTCTTGCAATATGCCTATGAATAATTTTTATCTGATTTATTTTCTTTATTTAATGCAATAATCTGTCAATCATTACACGCTCCTGTCATGATGTATGGGGCTAGTTTGAACACTGGAATAGAAAATCATCAGTTCTTTGCAAATCGGTATCGCATGTTAAAGAACTTGATACATTCTGACTGCAAATTGATGAGACTTGTTTGGTGTGCCAACTAGTGGGTAAGAACTTATGACGCGGAGTTTATAATAGTCTTTTGTATTTACAATATCAATAAAGTTAATGTTAAAACATGAAAATGGATTTTTTTCTAAAGACGGTATTGAACATTATAAACATAACGTGTTATCATATTTTTTTAAAGGAATTCTTTTTTTGATAAATATCGTAAAATGACCCCAAGGCAAAACCTGCTACGTAGATATAAATATAGATGAATATTTCTGATACTTTAAAGATTGAAGTACATGTGCGCATTAAAATATGTGAATATTCATCTTGGAGGTTGAAAGCCAGATCCACATTTTAGTTTTATTCAAATGAGATTCACCATACGGACTGGAAAATGACATGCACACTTTTCTTTCATTTACCTACCTACCCAACTAGCTACCTACCTACCTACCTACCTACCTAACCTACCTAGTGCCTAAATATAGTAGTTTGAAATTACTTTTTGCTACCATGTACCATTTTTTCCGTTTCAATCATCTGATCATTGTCAATTGTGATAAAAGTTCATTTATGTTTTACTCTATCGAACTTCTGTAGGTATATTCGTTGTTTCAAAATTTCATGTATCGATTTTATTTTATCTTATTTTGTTTTGTTTTGCTATTGTACCTGATGAAAAGAGGGCTTACTGCTTTGAAAACTCGCGACGTTTAGAGTTTACTGATAAATCATATGCATGTATGGAAAAAATATACAACTTTACATAGCATATGCTGCTCGTACTTCCATTTCCATTTAGGCTGATTTTATCATGTCACCAACCATATGTGATTCCTGAGGATGTTTTGACAGCAACATAAGTCTCATTAATTAAAGATATTCTTGATATACCGTGGTTAAACATTTTTTCGAGTCAATCGAAGCTTTCACATTACCTTTCCTCTGAATGTCGCCAAAACGTGACCAATCGCGGGCCAATCTTGCCCGGAAGAGGGGCACACTAGGCCAACTATCAAGATTCCTAGAAAATACAAGGATTTAAGTGATTTGCTATATTCAATTTAGTCAAATTTATTATTTATTAATTTGTATAACTGTTCAACTCGTTTCAGCCGTAAATGAAGTAAAAATATATTTTTTTTGCTACAGTTAAAAAGACATGAAAATGTCGTGATTTATGACAAAAATTATTTTTCTTGCAGATTTACAATCTGTATGCTTGTTTCAAACCATCTGCAAAACTTCATTTCAAGTAAGTTGTCGGAAAATGATACATTATGTTCTGAGGACTCGACAGAAATCATAGTGCTATCTGATCTTTGGACGCGTTAATCTCAGCTCAGTTTCACCAGTAGTTGTGCAAAGGGGGAGACACGTGCCCCCCCCCCCTCCCCAGTTTGGTGATTCAGTCGGGGGAAAAGGCCCATTCGGGGATCTTGACACAATAAATTTGAAAAGAAATGGGAGTAGAGAAAAATTTCAAAATGAAAGAGAAGAAAATAGTTTAAATGGTTTTAAACACTGAAATACAAAAAAAAAATGCAGTGAACAAAACAAACAGACAGCATTCGTGACAAAGAAACACAAATGATTTCAACATACTTGAAGTGAAAGTGTTTCTACTGTGGAAAATAAAATTAACCGCATGTTATTACATTTGATCATAATTATAATTTCCTCGTTGGATGAAATGTGCATAAAAACGAGATTGATTTCCACCAGTAATTCTACACTCACGTGTTACATCAAAAAGATAATATCTCTAAGCTTAAACAAATATGTACTCTTTACACCATTGTACACCCATGACAACCTTAGTACAACAAAGATGATCCTAAGACATGACAGTTACGATTTGCACTGGTGTGATATCTTAGTGAGGGCTTACTTTGTTGATGATACCTGCTGCAATACATTTGTCTTGACAAAGCAAATAATTGTAGAGAAAATAAAAAAGACTTCGCCAAGCAGGTGGATCATTGTGAACAAGGCGTCGTCGGGAAGGTGATGCAACACCCGGTGCAATACATCTCCCTTGACAAAATAAAAGATTGCAGAGAAAATACGAACGGTTTAGCCTTTTGCCTCATATAAACAAACTAAAGAAAATAAAAATTGTACAAATTATGAAGGTTTTCCAATGATATATTCATCAAGTGCAACAATATGCTTTCTGATAATCATATACGTCTGCGACATTTTGTTGAACAGAATGATATCGAATGTCGAAATTATGTTCTTTCGTTTCTTATAAAATCTAAAATTTTTACTGCTGAGATTGATCACACGAGAGTAATCATCATCATCATCATCATCGTTCGGCTGCGCAGCAGTTGACCACAAGCTTCCTCCAACCACGACGGTTTTGAGCCATTTCTGACAGCTGACTATGATTCAGAATGCCATCTGCATCTCCCAGAAGACAGTGGATGTATTTTGAGAACAAGGTTCTTTGTCTTCCAGGTCTCCTCTTTCCATGCTTTGGGACATACAATGCATTCTCTTTAGCAGGCTCCCCATCAGGCATGCGCAGTAAATGTCCAAGGAATTTCAATTGACGACTCCTGGCTCTCTCGACAAGGGGCACAGTCTCCGTAAGATTGAAGATAATGACATTTGGTACTCTATCAATCCTCTTGATGTTTAACATTATACGGTAACATGATGTGCCAAAGGAGTTGATTTTATTCTCCATATCCTTAGAGGTTATCCATGACTCGAGAGTAATATAGGCCACCATTTATATTAAACAGAATGTTATCATTGCTGCTTTGCATTGTCATTGCAAGACAAGACAAATAGACTTATATGTAACAAAGATCATGGTCAAATTTGATGTAAAAATATATGAATTTTAGTAATTTTAATTGACTCACTTACATGTATCATTTAATCATAATTGCATCTCGTTTCTTTATTTTTAATGAAACTTTGAATAATATCTGTAGCAATTTATTATAAAAATAATGTTAATAAAAATGGTGTTTTAAACGTTGTTTGACGTCGCCTGGAATAAGTGTTGATTAAAATTGGTTGTGAAATTAAGCCAATACGTGACTTCACAACGTGAATCGTTCATGTTTTAAGAAGCTAGCAGGAAATGAAACACAAACATCAGTTGTTTGAATTGAAACGGACTCAATCGAGATATTTCACGCCCATGACAAGACAAGCTATCACCAAAAGTAGAGTAAGCCAAATCAAGTCGGGAATGCGTATTCTGACTTCGGTGATATTTTGATATTTTTCTCAGTTAATGATTGACGAATAAAAATCCAATATTCACACCACTGAATCTACGCCTTAATAAAGAATTTGGTATCACTTCACTTGTTATTACTCTAGTTTAGATCATGTATTCTCCCTTGTCATAGAAAACGGAAAAAAATCGCATTCCGCTAAGAAGCAGTGTGTGAGGCGTAAATAAAATACAAATATAACTTGTTGGCCAGTCTTGGTGAGGTTCATAAGGATAGTTGAAGCAAATTAGTGCACTGTTTCTTAAGATGTATTTAGAAGTTTACATATGTTTGGAGTTAGGGATATATGACATTTCTATACTACATCCAAATATGCCATATACATAAATATATATCCAAAACCAAATTATTCAACCCGTTTATGTCAAGATTTATCAATCAAAAACAATATTTTCATCACATGCAATTATTTGCTGTATTGATTTATCCATATAAGTAGCGAAATGGTAAAACTATATTTGAAACAACGATGCATGATAATTGTCCTTCGTTGTATAATCATAATGACCTATTTGTAAAGTTAATGGTTGTTTCTTGCTTTACTGCGTAGACGGCAGCTGTAAAAAGGACATCTCTTGATATTAAACCTCTCGTTGATGTTTCTTATTTACACAAAGGCGCATCCCTTTTCACTTCACTAAACATGCTAAATTTGATTAACTGTTTATGTTCACACATTATGTTAGCTACTTTTTTTTGTAATCTTGTGGCATTGGAACTTGAATATGACGGAGAGGTGTTTGATATGGGTAATAAGTAAAGCACAGTTATATAGAACATACGATAGTAGTGTATTGTATTATGATTGACATAAGTCAGAATCGAAAAATTCAATGAGAACATACTTTTTCTTGTGAAACCAAGATAGTATATTCATAAGGTGCCTAGATTTGATTAAACTTAATTGATACACAAGAAATTTAAAAAAAAAGGCAGATCTATTTTAATGAATTCCATAACGAGTTTTTGTTTTGCTTTTACCTACTTTCATTATGGATAGCTCAATTTAATTTAATTATAACTTTGTGTTAGTGTGAACAGACTCAGAGAAAACGATATGGACAAAACAGGAGCTCACGCTAACGTTTTCAGGTTACAACCCGTTTAAACAAAATATCTCATAAGAAGCCGCTTCATGAAAATAATATCTGGTAAATATATCTCTAAACCGAGCGTTCTTGTTCTCATTCCAACAATGTGTCTTATCAGAACGAAATTGTTTAGTAAAACTTAAAAAGCTAAAACAATGTTGCGACAGTTAGTAGGGATAGAATCACGTTCTTCCCCTACTACACAGTTTAAATATCAAGAAAAGTCAGTTATTTTATGATACACGATTCTGAAGCTTTCCAAATAAAAACATCTTTATTCTCGCTTAAGAATGTAATGCGTAGACAGAAGGTATGATGATAAGTACTTTAAACAAATTTTTTATTGCCATTGGTTATAAATTGTAGACTTTAAAGAATATCTTATATGATTTGTCAAATACTTCCGAACACACTTCAGTAAACACAATGAAACCGTCTATGATCGTAAGCTAATAAGTATATTGTTTATTGTCATGCATGAACCCTAACTAAGCATGAAGTTTAAGAGCGAAATGAAAACGTGATGACAGTCGTGTAAATGAGAAGCGGATGCAATAATATAACCATGATAACAATAGTAGATACTTTAAATGCTAAAAGGCAATAAGAGAAAAAAATTGGAAATTTATTTACACCGAATAAATTACAAATGTAGAAATCGTATAAATGAAAAAGACGAGTAAATATAGCATTGATATCAGTGCATCTTATTGGATTATGTTCAATGTTGATTATCATAAATCCCTATTTGCCTTACGCCCATCCCTTAAAGCAATACTAAAAGATGTGAAAATGAGGCGCCCCTGTCACGCATGACTTTTTTTTTGACATAGTAGGTTTGTTTTGGTAGATATTAATACCCTCCGAACAATTTGGTCTAAGATGCTTACTTTTTCTGTTATAGCTATTTGTTGAATTAAATTCCATTGATTTTCATCAGGAAAGTATGTGTGTCTAATGCATCCACTTTTCAGTTGTAAATATTTTTGCCAAAATACACTTGTAACTGCTCTTCTATAGTCATATTGAATAGGCTGTTTTTCATAAAATTCATCTATGATCAAAATCCTATAGTATTTCTTTAATGTATAATATTTTATAAAGACGAATAAATTAAAAGCACAACCATTTAGAGGTATAATGCTCTTTTTAAAGTTTGACAATACTAAGCTATTTCCAGTTTGATGCAGAAATAATCAGTTAAGTTAAGCATTTTTATTTCCGAAAAGGGTGATTAAAGAATGCAAAAAGAAATAATGCTAACAACCCAGAATGATTAAGAACTAACATAGGTATCGTACAATTATTTGAGATTCTTGGTCAATTAGTGCTAATTAACTTCCTTATAAGGAATAACTGGCTATCCATTATGAGGCAATATCCCAGCGCGTTAGCGTTACGCACAGTGGACCCTCAAATTTGATATTGTGGCGCGGTGCAGATATCCGTACACATTTGACGCACAATTCTTTACTTGAATAGCGATGTTTTATGTTTGAATAGGGGTGTACGTTTTTCCAATAATGATGTCTTGTGTTTTGGCAAATAAATGAATTCATTCTTGATTTTAAAATGTCTCAAATATATGACTAAAATTGAGAATAAAAGATAATATTGATTGTTTTGCCTGTCATTTATCGTCTCATAATGGATGGGCGTACATTTTTTTTTCGTACGCCCACCCATTATGAGACGATAGATGACAGGCAAAACAATAAATATTATCTTTTATTCTCTAACTAAATGAATCCAAAGAGTACTAGTAATAATGATAAAGTAATAAGCTTTCTTTTGTTGATTGACGTTAGATATAAAATCGTGCGCGCAGAAAATATTTCCTTTGAAACTGAAATCACGGCTTGAATAAATGAACAATGAAGCACAAATACAACTTTAGATGAAAAACCCTAACCCAAAAGAGGTTCCTGTTCTTGTACTTCGTTTGTTTTCTTATCATGCTTATGAAAGTCGTAATATGATGACGAACCTATATCTACCAACTATCTTGTTAATTATTCTAAAGGCGGTTTTGAAGTTTGGTGAATATCGTGAAATATATTTGCTTTCAAAAGAGCTAATAATTGTTCAGAAAATATGAACGACACAGTCATAGCACTAGGTCTCTTTGTCAACACATAAGAAGATATGATGAGAAGAGAACGCGGGATAAGGTTTTATTCTATCACAAAGGTTTAAGAGTTGTCTTTGCATAAGGGAAATATGTTTGCGAAGATGAGTGAATTGTATTAGATTTATGTTATGATATTGAGCTTGGTTCAGTATTACTATCTATGACTTTGTACTAAATAAATACCGGTAGTTTTCTTTGCAAGAGGGGGATAATCTGCTAAGATGCGTACGTAATCTTACTTAAAATGATGGAGTACCTTGCTTCTTGGTATCATCGTCAACAAAATAAGAAGTAATAAGCAAACTAAAATAATAAGAAACAACACGAATTGGTTAAGTCATGTTTTTATAAATACGTTTATGATTATCTCTAATATAAAATTACAACAATCATAACATTTGAATTTCATAATTAGAAAGCTATACATGCTACTAGTAGCTGGAAGTTTTAAATATTTTAATTCGTTTGCTTAGAATTATGCAGTATGCCTCTCATACTTTAACTTGCAATGCATTTAATGAAAACAATGTTTTCTAAACTACATGGGTTCCACTATATGAGTATGGCCAGATATTTCCTGGTTAGAGACATAGGTTTAATGAAAACATTGTTTTTATCGCTTACATGTGTCAAACACATACAAAGGATAATTTGAACTATTCGCGATTTTTTGTCTGAAATAACCAACCCTCATTTGACACCTGGAATCATAATCAATGAATAATAAATTCTTACTAATGATAATATTATGGAATTATTTATGTTTGTAATTTAGCACGTGCTTTATGAATTCAACATATCAGTCTTTGTCTATGCTATTTTAACATTTCTGTGTATTTTCTGTTTACGGAGAAGAATATATTAACTATTATAACTGATTTTGTAGACCGATGGCTATGTCGTTGCTGACCATTCAATATATGACAATTATAATGTTAAATGGAAATAGCGGTTTGAAGCGAATACAGAAAACCCAATTTGTTCCAGCGAATGGTTTGCCTTTCTGTGAAACATTATTTATTTCTTCCATGGCCTGTTTATTCCAGTTCTTGATTTGCAATGTAGTATTGATTCTTGCATGATGGCTCAATTGAAATAGGAAGTGCTCGGCCTTCAGTTATTGCCAATGGTATTGTGTTGTTGATTTGGCTTTTATATGACCCATCATAAAATTCCTCTGTTCCATCCCTTCCACCCAGCACGGGTATTATCGCCTAACTCAAGCCCTGTGCAATTTCAAATCAGCAGGGGTCCTGATGTCTAATTGAACTGATTCTGCGCATTCAATCTTCAGC
>JXSR01S057903.1:61881-76439 GCA_000969725.1 Ophiothrix spiculata | reverse complement strand
ACGCTCCAATGTGGTTTTAACCCACTTGTTGAGCACTTTCGACTATTTCTGGAGTGTTGACTTCACGGAATGGCCGGGTTTGTCACGTTTTTGACACCACTGAATATACATACGTATATTTAGCCTGGTATGTCGGAAGCTTTGCAAACTCCATCCCATCTGATGAATGGGGTACCCAATGAGCGTTTAGCGAGGGTATCCTATGAAACTGTCAGTAATGGCTGCCTTTCCAGAGGTCTATACTTTGAAATTTGTTTCTAAGCACGCCTGTAATGGGCTTGTGCACTTTTAATTCCAAAGATAGTCACCTGAAATAATGCTATTACATTTTATTTAAACTCTCTATATAGTGAAATTTTCGAAGATTTGCACGAGATTTTTATTTCATGTCAGTTAGAGCCATCATATAGCTGATATGCTGGTTTTAATAACGACACAAATTACATTGCAAGGTGCACCAGGCACTGTGAGCGAACGCTATGTCTGACTATTGCTACGTTGAAAACACAGCATCACTTATAAATGTGTACAAGCAAAGGTTGTCGCTTTACTTGTATCTTTTCAATACAAATAGTATTTGTTTATTACATTTTGTGTACAGACAGTTGATGTTTACATCTAATATGTGAGCTGTTGAAATGAATGTTTCATATCAATGCGTGTTTTTAATGCTGCTGCCATTTCAAGCGAGCTGAAATCCTGTACGGGCTGAATGTATAGATTTTTGTTAATAGACATAATTGTGTGGTACCATACAGCGTGCTGTTTTGTTTTTTTCTACAGCCAGCATTTTCATCCACTATATCTATTATTCATTTGGTGAAAATATAATAGATTATGCAGAAGATCGTTTAAAAGGTGCATACTTTGTCACTCTTTGACAAACTTGGAGTTGAAATAATTCTCCAAAGTACAGACAATTGACGTGTTATATATATCCATTCAACCATGATGGTCAAACAAATCACCTATTAAAGCACCTTAATGTTTTTAGAAAAAAAATTGTGTATAATTTTAAACCGTAGCTTATACCATACCCTATTCACTCGTCTAATTCAACTATTTTCCATCTGACAATCTCCTTAAATTAACAAAATCCCCATATCCAAAAGTTTGACAAATAGTCAAACTCTATGACCGACACTTCATTTAAATTATTTTAACAATTTTTGGCACGCTAGTATGAAAGCGCTCAACTGTAACGTGATCTAAATTCAGAAAATGAGTAGTTGAATTGGACGAGTGGATACGGTATATCAACTGTCAGAGGCTGCGAAGGAGACTTCAACACACGTGCAATCTGAACCTGAAATATGACCGTCCTGCATTTTAAGTGGATTATGTAAACCCTGAAGAACAACTCGTGTTTTTCTGTTTTTCATGTTTGTTAATTAAATTGTATCTTTAAGCATGTTATGTACAATTATCATAGAATATTTAATCCCTGTGAACAAATAATGTTTAATATTAATCTGAAGCTCTGTCGCTGATGATTGATCGCAAACTTGATGTTCAGATTAATACCAACTTTTATTTGGTTAATCTATAGAACTTTTCTTCACAAAATTGGTATCACACACCTTTTATACATTTATTGCCCCACTTTTAATATTTTATTTTACTTTCACTGTATGCACATTGCCTTTTATATGTTGCTTATTAATTTTTTGTCCTGATTATGGTTAATACGGGGTGAAACAAATGCACTTAGAGGACGCAAAGAGGGAAATGTCCCGTAAACAATAGCATGAATAGTGCGTCAACTTAGATATGTTGGAGTACCGAGTCAGAGATAGTACGAGGCAGCCATTATAGGGCTATCTTAAGATCAAATTTAAGATAATTTTCAGTTTAAAGGAAACCAGTTCGATCATATATAGGAATCCACAAAAGTCTCATAACCCTTGCGAAAATCATAAGTATGACTTATCTGAGTAAAGTGATATTTATGTGGGTATAGCTTGAATTTCAGCTTCAATCTTGATATCTTTCTTATGGCAAACAATCAAATAATATGACAAAGTCTTTGTTAATACTATATATGCCAAAACACGGTGAGGTATTTTTTACACGGTTTCATGCTTGTCTGAGCTAATATACCGTTATAACGTTGTTATTTCGAAACGAGCAATGCTTGAATAAGACTTAAGTTGACATAGCTTAGTATTTTTCTATCATTTGGCACAAGTAAGGATTCTATTGTTCATATACGTATGCACTTGAGTTTGAATATGCATATTGAGTTTTAAAACTCGAGTAAGCAGGGCTTACATGACGCAATGCTTAAATCTAACGATGTTAAGGTTGGAACTTTTAAAAGATGATATTTCAAAAAGCCTTTATTTTTCATCGTTTAGATATGTGACCTTCCAGCCCGAATGAGCAGTAAATGCCAGAAACTTCATTTTGCGCTACAGGTGGAAATACATGTCAAGGTCATTATTTGCCGAAATTGATTTTTTGACAGATTTATAATTCTAGTGCTTACTACAAAATACCAGCAAAGTTTCATTTCAAGAAAATAATGGGAAATGTGAAATAAATTGCCTTATTCTTAAGACGATTAACAGGAAAAATAAAGGCTTACTAATCTTTGAATGCGTTTATCTCAGTTATACGTTTTACTCCCTGACAACCTTTGACGGACCATAACTTGACTTCTGGAAATCGTGTGAAGTTCATCGAGGTGTCATTTTAATCCTAAAAGCATGGTCTTTGCAAATAATTAAAAAAGTGAAAACGACAATAGCTGGCATTTACTGCTGCTTTGGGCTGGACGGTCACATATATATACTTTAATGGAAATGTATATGATTGATTCTAACTCAGAAATAACACATTGACATTGTTGTTAGAAATTTGTCTTGTAAATAATTATTTTCTCCGTTGCATTTTATGTAATATTTACCTTTATTTTCACTTTAATATCTTTCTTATCATATTTCATTGAAGGCATTTTCTTTCAATCCATCATTTTATTGCCTTTTGTCCCTTAATGATTGCCCTAGGCTGCTTGTTCGATGCATTCAACAGAAAGTAAGAAAAACTGTATTTTGTTCCAAATTTGAAATTAATTTAGTACATTGTAAAACAGCATAGTACTCTTTGGAGATTGGATCATTTGCTCTTTTCAGTTCGTTTATTTATAAACGGTATGTTTGATTGAGTGATTTTGACATCGCGAAACAAATCATTCACGCACTCCGGAACGAAGCACGCGAAGTGCATTGTACAGTTTTAATCCACCAGCGTACTTTGGATGCTTGCTTGACTTGGTTATACGTGCAAAAGAGGAGTGTACACATTTGTTGATCTGTTGCTATGATTTTGATTTTATTTCTTATTTATTTCTTATTTATTTTTTATTTTTTTTATTTGGGTTCTTCATTTCTTAGATGTTCGTTGAATAACGTTTTGTTTATAAATATATACAAGATTATTTAGTAATGTAACAAAAATTGTACGTAACAGACACTTTTATGGAAATTCAATCGAAATTACAGAAAAACAGCAGAAAACTCTGTCAGAAAAAAATATATTCTATCAATAAAGCAATTGACGCACTGATATTGCATTTAACAAAATATTAAGAGAAGAAAATTACTTTAATCGTCATGATAATAATCTGAGTGTCTTAATGCTTCTTTCATTGAAATGATTTTACAGTACAACATTTTCAATAAATTTACAGATTTCTGTGGGGGGGGGGGCATAAAGTTACGGGTATTTTGATTTAACAGCATAAGTTAAATCAAAGGTAGCTGATATTTTGCCATAAATAAACCGGTTATTCAAGAGGCTTTCATATGATTAAAGGGGTAGTATATTATGAGAACATTCGTAATTGCTCAATTTAGCTGATGACCCACTTCCATAAATCGAAAGGCCCATTTGTTTTTTTGACGAATGTATCAAAATATTCACACATGCACAAACAATATATATATTTGTAAAATAATACTTTTTCCGTGTCTTTCACAATGACTGGATTAAAGCAACCATTGTGATGCAAGCAGAATGCCATATATGCAAAATATCTTTATTTTTTCTTATAACGATTCTAATCCTTTAATGTTTTAAATGGTACGGGGCAAGATTGTACTTGGGCTCGTGTTCTTGACAAAATCATGCCTTAGGCACTTTAGGGTTAAATCCAAAAATCGAGGTTACTTTATTCAAGTAGATTATACTTGTACCATAATGCCCACCCTTTACTAGCTCTGACGCATCACGCACGAGACGCGCGCACGTGGATGTGTAATTGGATCCTGAATGCTTTTATTTGTTCAGTTGGTAATCAGTTCATTCAAGTTGTCCTGATGGAATTACATATTACTCATGCTATTTGGTCTATAAAGTATAAACTATTCAAAAAGAACAAGTCCATTCTAATTTTTACCAATGGTGTAATCATTTTCATTACACCAAATGTTTGCTATGGTACACTTGTTTTAAATTTATTGTTATTAGCTTGATTATTCATATTTTCTGATTTTTTGTTCTCCTAACACAATTTCACTCGATTTTTTCCGGATTTCTTTACATGGTGTGAAAAGCTGTCTGGTTTTTCGTCTTAAGACACTCAAGACCACTCAACAAATTAAGTGCTGATTTTTCTGATTGACAAGAATATTTCTTGGCTTTAAGATATATTAATCAAAAAATTCAATTAAATTGTTATATTTGCTTTTACTTCTTATACAATTTCTGTTGATTTTTCTCACAACGTTTCTCTGCATATTGATTTAAACCTATATTTGGCTTTGTTATGTGAAATACAGAGAACCCCAAAGGCATCATGTGCATGCAACGACCGAGTGAATTTTTCCCATTTTTGTATTGAATTTTGCGTATTAGATTCTCTCTTATTTTAAACTAATGCATAACGTATGGTCCTAAGCTTATTTTTATCTGGTGTACCAGTATAGCATCATGTCCCCATAGGCTTTTCAGTGTGATGTCGAAGGTATCAGCCATACTTCAGTTTTCTTTGTTACTTATAAATTAATATTTCCTTTTTCTTTCAAACAGTGTAATCCCTATCATAAAGACACAAAACAAGATTATATAGATACTTGCATTGTATTTTGGCCACATACTTGAAAAAGTTTTCCTGACATTAGATTTAGATTGGAATACAACGGTCTTTGTTAGGCGTCCGCTTACAGTACGGCAGGTACCGTGTTCGAATCTCGACGCGGTGAAAAAGTTGAGTGTGTTTGAAATTCCCTTGTATAAGGAACTAACTGCTAATTTGGGTCTCGTGGACACCCGCACGACACTGGGAGAGCTGATCCTGTCTGTTATGGTTTAAGTGTGGATTGATCAAGGTCCAGCCGTACAGAGGTTGTCGAAGGATCTGAATGATATTAAAAGTGGAATTGAAGTGAATTTGACCACAATGGTCAGTTAATCTTATAAATTAAGTTTAAGTTTGAATTATCTCATTAGTAAACATGGTAATTATTAATTAGCAAATCTTTAAAATAATTAAATGATGATATCAGGATAATGCAATTTTTTGCATATGAAATATATTTCTAAATTTTATAATAAATCAACCAACGATCTTAATTTAAAGATAGAATTTATAGATGAATAATTTCTATAATTAAACTGATTCAATTGAATTAATGACAATTGAGATAAATGCAAATTTCAACGATCGTTTCAAGTTTGATTGACTGTGTAATCCTATTTCTAAATTTAATTCTCAACCTAATGCTAATCCTAAAAAAATGCTTAAAAGTAAAAAATAAATGATTTCCCTAAATTGAACCCGGTGTAATGAAATACAGCGTCCGTGTGACTTAAATGTCCTAGCTACTATTAAATTATGTAGAACGTACTTGTACATGTGCGATCAATAAATCATCGATTGCGACTTATTCCGTGTAGTTCAATTAGACCCGGACTCCTGGTTATAGGGGACACTCAGTCTCATTACACCGGAACTGAACAGGATTCTTCGTATTACGGATGTTCCCCTCATGCAATCTTCTATATCATGTGCATAATATGTTGTTAAGTGCAATGTGATAATTAGTTGTCTTGGACTGCAGATGATGATCCTGTGCTAATACGTTATGTCCTCTTTTCTGTTCTGTTCTGCAGGTGTAGCAGGTGAATCTACCCAAGAGCTCGAGTCATCCAGCAAGTAATTGAAATTTCATCGATTTTCTGTCTATCAATGTCTTCCCAGGCTCCTCTCGTATGAGATAATTTTCACATCTATTCGAAATCTCTGTGTAACCAACAGAGATTTAAATTACGTGCACGGCGACAGTCGATCGGCACATTCCTCCCTAACTAACCCTCTCAGCGGCTTTGATTTCCTTGATGTCTTTCTGGAGGATAAAAAGTAATAAAATGGAACTGCAATTTAGCGTCGCGTGAATATCATTCAGTTTTAACACAACTTTGTAGTTTGATATCGGTCACAAGAAAGGGACAAGCGGCTTGGTAAAGTACAAACACATTTGTGATCCGTCATATTGAAAGGTGCCTTAAGGTCGGCATTGAAGCTGAACATAGTCAAAAAACACATCCAAGGTCGATTTATATTTTCATCAGAAACGTTACATTTGATGTGTATTCTATCATATTAATCAGGTTTCAACATCCAAAACATTAGACAAATGTGTTTAAAAACCAATATAAAAATCTTCTCTCCATTCAAATTTTACTAAGTATAAAACTGTAGAGATGAGATGAATATATCGTTGCAAAGCACGGCAAATCTGGGCAAGTTTGTTTACCATGTTTACTCCGGGCGTTTAGTCAGGTGGATTTCCTTAAAGTCCCTAGTGAATTTCCCCAAAAATGCCGCTGCGTCTTGTCTTATTCTAAGTCGATTACTTCTTCTCTAGACATAATTATTCTATTCTGACTACTGCATTTGAAAATGGGTTTTGTCGAGTGTTTTAAGTTTCATTAGTATACATGTGCTGAATCGAATTGTTTTTCATCTAATAAATATTAGACTTGTTACTTATAACAATAAGTTTAACAACTACTAATGCTAAGTAAAACTGATGTACAATTTTTGATAATGAGCATGTTGTATCATCTTGCTGCCACTAGGACAAACGAGTAACTTTGTTAATTTTATAAAGACAAAGTACATACAACATCAAACCCTACAAAAGGCCGTGCATCAAGCACAGGCAGTGTTTTGTCAGACGTACGTCCACATACAGTATTTCTCACAGCTAAACCGCTGGGCATGTACATAAGTAAGTTTTCGTTGAACCACCTGAAAGATGGTCTAAGCTTAACTGTAACTTAATGCTGTAATGTAAAGGCAATAATATGCTAGGATTATAACAGAATAGATTAAAGTCAGTTTTACTGGTTCACACGCCGTAAAGCTTGAGGTTCTTTTTATCAAGATTTTGATATCAAATACGCCTAGGAATTTGTATTCGAAATCTTTGGATCTTGATACTTAAAGACTGAGATTAAGTACATTATGGAGAGAACATTTAACAGTTGCTATATCTTCCCTGAAATAATTGCGTGTCTCCTTTCCCGATGATTCTTTGATGTGTCTATGATGTTTCCAAAATATTTTTTTAACATTTTTGACTCTCGACATCATTTTGTTGCTGTTGTTGTTGACCCTTGTAATAATAATTGATTGTAATTGATTTGCATTAATAATTTATGTATGTTACTTTAATACAATTTGATTATTCGATTTTTTTTATAGAATTTCACTTTATGTAATATCTTGCCTAGTACATGCAAAGCACAATGTTGAAGTCTGTTAACCATGGTAACTGAAAATATTCTTTACATATTCTATCAGCCTTATATGCCATAAAATGCAAAAACAGCACAGCAAAAGTGGATTTGACACAGCAAACAATTACGTTATATAAGGTGCGATGTACTGTATATAAGGACTCTGATAAGGACTTTACACTGATATGTTGGATCATTTGGTGAGTGAGGTTTAAAATTCGTTCTTAGGAGTTTTTAAATATGTGTCAATGAAATTTGGAACCATCACAGAGCACTGAAACATACCGACAAGAAAGGGAAAAAATGTCGTTGAAATACAGATACGGTATCGATTGGTTTTACTGAACATTAAACAGATTTGTTGCTAATTACTGTTTAAATATTAGTACGATATTGTTTAAATTATTAGAAGGATTGTTTAAATATAAGTAATACAATATACATTTGGTCACCATGACAATACAGTAACAGTACTTGAGAGACTTTGTTTCTTTCGCAGAGAGAGAGAGAGAGAGGAAAGATGTTAACAATATGAAAACAATAATATAATAGCAATTTACGGGTACTTAACATACTCTATTCAGTAGTCTAAGGTCGTTGTATAAAACCATCTAACACGTGAATGAAGCACTTGCCAATGTTGCTTTATGTCATTATTTAAATATTGTTTTACAAATTCAAAGCACTAAAAGAGAATCAATTTATTAACATAAATGCTATTGAGAAGCCTCGATTTTGAGAGGGAGTATTTTATGAAAACTTCCTCGGTCAAAATTTGTACAGCGATGGCTGAATCAACAATGTCACGCTTTCGATATACGGCATCGACTGGATTAGTATGATTTAATTTGTCGTAAATATTTAGTGCTATTGGTTGAGTTTATTTTTAAGCAGTTGTTTCAATCAAGGATCATTAAAATGACGTGGGTCATTAAATAAATGTTGTAAATTATTCCGTTTTAAAAACTAACGTTGTTATTTGTCTTGAACACTGTCAACTGGAAAGATGGAATCAAAATAGTTGACAAATAATATTAACCGACTTAAAATATTATAGGGTGTGAATCCTAGTGATTCAAAATATCGTAACGCTAATTAATAATTGCCTATCTAACATTTTAGTTTGGCAAAATTAGATTTTTGAATCAATCGGTTCTTTAAATTAAGGGGTATCTTCTTTAAGAAAGTTTAAAAAAAAATGCGACCTTGAACATCTGCTACTTTAGTTATAAATTTATCTAAATCCAACTGTGTGTGAGTTAGGCAGTTTTTTAGGTTAAATGCTTTTTTATGCAGTTTCTCATATTACACTGCTACCCACTGACTACTGAGTCTATTTTTCAGAAAGATGGGTGTTTTTTCGTTGTTGAATCCGATGTACTTTTTATCAATAGCGTCTTTTGATTTACAACCTTTCGACATAATTGGATATAGCTTACGTATAATTAATTTATATTAATATTCTCTCATTTTAAACCAACTGTTAAAGTACACTATCATCATGATCATGATTTATATTGCACTTGAATCTTAACTTAAAACACTTGAGCACTAGAGCATCTACGGTTCAGTCCAGCCGGAGGGGACTATATAGTTGTGCCATAATTGACACAAGCTATCAAAGAAACGTCATTACAAGGGACATGCTAATTTATATTTCACCCCTCTCGAATAAATGATAATGCCCCTAAGCCCCTTAAGCAATTTTCGAAAGGATGGATGCATATTAGACAAAACCTGACGGAGTATTTTCCGCTTTATTTGTCTAAGCTAGCCACATATCAGATATTGACAGGTAATAATACTAGTTTTGGTTGTGTCCTTTTAAATCTTTGATAGAAATATACACTTTTAGGTATCTGTTGTTGATATCTGTTTGTCGCATAAAAGGGCATTAAATTACTATGAAATTTAATTATAGTAGGTTGTTTGAAGTATCTTCTAGACAATTTTTTTCATAGGTTTACGATAATTTTGTATCAAGGTTTAAGATATTGATTGATGTATTCGTCTGAACGTCCTGTGTTTTATTCAAAATGCTGTTGTATGTTAGAATGTGTCAAAACCCTTCAAGATATGACACAAGAAAATTCCCCGTTTTTGTTCAATAGTATATCTGTACTTTTTATTTTCATCCGTAGATGTGCAACTGAATAAATCAGACTGTCGTACTTGTATTGATTTGTCTACACTTCGCCCGTCATCTTGAGGTGACATTTGATCAGAAACATAGCCTAAGTTCCCGCTTTCATTGAATTCCCGATGGCAACTCAGTGGATAAACATCGAGTGATACAACAGGAGCCGCATTAACTCTATCGCTTGAATTTGCACACGTGTGCTCTTGAAATGAGACTTTATTACTACATGTAGCTTAGTCACGATCAAATACGCAAAACAAACCGAACTGGTTACTGGCAAAATATGCAAAATTCAAGCGGCAGAAAATTATTGAATAAGTGATATCTTCCGAGTCTACTCAAATTCCAATTATTCTAATCATACTTAAAAGACAAAAGACAATTTCATATCAGCTCTGATGCACTATAACGACGCAGATACCTAGGCCAACTTCGTTGCTTTTACACAGTTAACATGGTGTCTTGATGTAATATGTCTAATAAATGTCTTTGTAGAATAGATAAACAGAAACTAATAGCAATTAAGATATAATTTAAGACACATATTCGTCTTCCTACACATGCCTTAAAAAAGACAATCCTTGACAAAAGTGTCTGAACTAAAATATGACTTGTGAATGCGTGTATTCCAAAGACATTTGAGTTACATTAACTTGTCTTGCATAATCACGATAACAGAGATGATTTTTGTCCTAATAGAATTCTTGAGATTGAGATTTAAAGCGTCTTTAGCCTAGACACCATTTAACAGTCTGCATACTTGTTCAAACTCTTAGAATAGAGTAATATGAATAAGTACGTGTTTCCCCCTAAAATCGAGCCTCGATCTCTTGTTTCCCAAACCACGTATACCATTAGCATACCATCGCCGCCCGGTCCCCGTATATATATAAAACTCTAGTCTATGACGTATTTGACCTTAAAAGTGTATTTTGTGTGATTTCAGTAATGAGATTTAGTAAATGCATTGAACAAAATGATGACAAATATAGAGATGAGAACCATTTTCATTTATGCAAGATGCATACTGCTCTACTTCTGTTTTGTTACTACTCATTACTCCAATGCGTGGTGAAAATGTGTATTCTATTCTTAACAATATACGATAATTACATCAATAAGGAAAACACGTGGAATCAATTTCACTTTAAATCTAAGGCAATAAGAACTTCACCCATTATGTAGTCGTAAGATATTATACAAGTAAGCGAGCGTCCTTTATTTGCCAAGAGTTTTGAGAACAAAAGCTTCTTCAAATTCACCAATATGTGGACAATCCGCTGTTACCAGAAGACCGCACGTGATTGACGGGTCTTGTTTCATGAAGTCAGGATGACTTTGAACGAAACCGTCAAACATAAACGCATGATAGCTTTACGGGTCACTTTTTTAATCAGTTTGTTAACTTCTAAATGGGATACTGGGGCCTATTTCACTAACATTATTTTTTGCGATGATTGCAGACGCTCTCGCAAATTAGAAGCCATCGCAAATATAATTTGCGATGACTTTTCCATTTCACTAACATCTTTTCACTTTTATCTCCATGGACGAGGCTATCGCAAATTTTGCGATGATCTAGTCCAAATATGGAGCGAAATAACATCACGTGATATCAAAAATTTGCGATGACTTCCATTTGTGATGTTTTCTTTGCGGATGCTCACAATCACTCGCAAGATATTGATCGCAAACAAAACAATCGCAAATGGGTTGTTTTCATCGTAAATCTAAGTGAAATCGGTTTCGGGAAATACTTCGCAAATTTGCGATGATCTTTTGCTTTTACGATTAATTTTGGCATTTGCGATGGATTTAGACGTTAGTGAAATAGGCCCAGTAAAGGAGTTGCCAATAGTCAAACAAATCAGTTTCATTCTGGTTATAGCCTCGATCCACTTAACACTGCTTAATGCATTAATTTATATGTGAATATGTTACACATAAAATTTTAGAATAAATAAGTATATTTTGGTTCATGTCAGACAAATTTTATCTATTTCAGTAGATCAACAATTCCGAGAACAAAAGAAGACCCAAATGTCTGTTCAGATGTAATGATCTAATAAACAAATGTGATAAATCATTCATCTTGAATGCACCGTAATAGATCTTAAAACATTTTGTTCTTGGCATTTTTGCCTTGTTAAAAATTATGAATTATTAAACACAAACATTGTCACAAAAAATGCTCGTTTCGAATGATGCAATATTTTAAAGTGCCTATACATGTATATAATTTGTACACCTATAGTTACTAATCTTAGCAAGATTTATTAACAAAATTCTCAATTTCATATCTTGAATTAACCGAAAGTGTCGATACATGCTATTGTCAACCTCAACCAACAAATAGGCGTGCCCAGAAAGTGTGCGCGTGCCTAGTTAAGTTTGAGATGATTTGCCGCTGCTACTTGGAGTGTGTTGAGGAAGACAGTGGTGTGTTTAACCTAAGGGTAGATACTTGGATTGGTATAAAAGGACGGACGCACAAAATTCTAACTCCAATCTCTGCTGAAGGAAGATGCAACACTTCATCTCATTGTCCGACATAATCATATCATGAGATTTTAAATATTGGAGGAATATAAGAGAAATAACAAGAATCGGAAGATTAAATAATGAAACTATATAACATTTGAAGGAATCAATGATATTTTTTTCGTGAAAAAATCCGGATAATTAAAGAAATTAAACCATTAACAGGTAAGATTTTCATTCATATTATGGTTAAAACATTGTATATATAATCTTGATGTTCAAGCAAGAGACCATTACGGTGTTTCTCCCTCAGGAGCATCGTAATTCCTCATCATATAGATGTGTATAAATATTTAAAGATTACCTTTCATCAATGCTGAGTGGTGTTTCCTGCTTCCGTGTGCAAGACCTTCTGCATCAATTGAGCATCATGTGCTTAAGGATCATATTTAACACAACTACTTTTAGTTAATAATGTTACTGATCAACTTAAGGCGATAAATATTTGAATGCTCGGACTCCATTACTAGAATGTAATGCACTTAGAAAACAATAACGAACTACCTATGACAGACAGTATCCTGGCTTTACCCTCACATTAATGACACATATTTTGTAAAGAAAAACGAACGCTAAATTCCATTAAACACAGTTTCATTTAGTTTTGCTTACGAATAAGTTCATATATCCCGTACCTGTACAACAAAGCTATTCAATTAGAAATCTAATTGCATTCCATTTGCTGTGTCTCCCGCTAACAGCCCGTAGAAATAACGAACTCTTTATGCACTGTGAGATGCCCCCACTTCCGCCTTGCTAGAAGCGACACTAATGCCTTTGACAATATCTCTGTTTTTGTTGTTAATGCTTAAAAACAACTAGTTTATTAATTTGATTTTTACATGTGGCATTGTTGAGATAACAATGTTCGACAAGTTGCCTACTGTTGACTTAATTGACTGTATAAAGAAAGATCATAATCCTTTTTGCACAAAACTAAAAGATGTACAAATTTACAAGTCAAAATTATAGATAAGAGCTTTACGGCTGGTCAACACAGAAAATTCAAAAAGTACATCTGTGGAAATAAAGAGAAGCTTTTATGCAATACAGTTTATGTCAAGTTGACAAAGTATAAAATATAGATGCATTACATATATATTTTTTCCTTTCATTTCCTTACAGGTATTTTCTTTCGACAATTTCAATTGGACGGAATTATTTCAAAATCAGGAATTGCTGTTGTTTTCTTGCGTAATCTCTTTACAGTTTGCTGGTTATTTACAACGAAAAACTCGTTTATTAGCTTTTATTTGTTCAAAAAATTGTTTTTTGTTGAGATACTTACTGACATGGAAGACTCGCATTCTGAATCAGTTATCTACTCTACACCAACATGTGTTCAACTCGGAATACCAATCTCAGATTGTCCCCCATCTAACGTATATCCATTACGTGAACACGGTAGCAATACGGAAGTACCAACACTCGCTCTCCCGAGCTATTTAGACCCACGATATCACAGCACACTTATGGGCCATTACGGATCATACGTTCCCCTACATGGCCCCTTTGGTTTCTTCGATTTAGAGCCGTCATTTATTCGTCGACGTAATGAGAGAGAACGCGAGAGAGTTAGAAATGTGAACGAGGGATATGCAAGGCTACAGAAACATTTACCGATGGACAACCCCGAAAAGCGGCTGAGTAAAGTAGAGACATTACGCCATGCTATAAAGTACATCAAAAACTTACAAGACGTTTTGCTTACACGCGCTGATGAACAAAAAGAAAATTGTGATGATAGCGATCAGACATTCCAAGAAACAGGAGAAAAATAAATAAACTTATTATGTAAAAATATATTTTATGTACAAACAAATGAAAGCAAAACTATTATTATTGATTCTTAGTCACTCAGTGCGATTTCACTTCCTAATAAGGAATGTTGGCCATCTTTTATGAGACGATAGATGACAGTGCGTTCAGCGTGAAACGCAATGGAGCCACGCGTTCAAAATCACGGCGCGATGCAGGTATACGCACACATCCGGCGCGAACAGCTTTTCTGGTTGTGGAATAGTTCATGTATGAATAGGGTGTACGTTTTTCCAATGATAATGTTTATAGTTTTTGGCAATAATTTACATCGTTTTTGGTTTATAAATTACTTAAATTTGTGACCAAGAAT
>JXSR01S057903.1:50426-61606 GCA_000969725.1 Ophiothrix spiculata | reverse complement strand
ATCTTTTATTCTCTAATTATTATATATTTCATGTTTATATGTTTTGCCATGCTTTAAACCATTCAGAAAGAGTGAACATGTCACTCGTTCTTGGACTGGTTTTCATTTCACTCTATAGTAAAACCTCGTTCATTAGCTGATTGGTGAAAAGGAATACTTCTCTCTTTGCAAGGGAAGAGATCCACTCCAACAAAGATTGATCACTCACAACGCTCTTCTCTAACCGAGTAAACAATCTTTAAAGAGTGGAAATTTTAACTCTTACAAAGAGTGAAGCATAGCTCCATAAAAAAGTACATTTTACTCGAAATGAGTATAATATCACTCTTTTGGTGTACAACGTTTTCGTTTTTCGTTTTAAGAGAGTAATGTTTTATTGAGATTAAAGTATTGTACGTACTGGTTTAAAATTGTGCTTTAATTGAAAGCAAAAAGTACCGGTTGAAATGGTAATCCACACTGATCAAACTAAAACAAACATTATAAGCTTCCTTTATAAAAAGTTCAGATTTGATAGTTTATTTAGGAGGCCTGCCCTACCAACGAAAATGTGAAAACTTCTTTACCATTGCACTGAAAACTTTAGCTAGTCAAGCAGCTGCTTGACTACTTTAAACTAGTCGGGCAGGTTGGTCCAGCTTGCCTGATTAGTTTGACGTTGGTCAAGCCAGGCTTGACTAGCTTTAAACTTGTCAAGCCTGCTTGACTAACGTTAAGTTAGTCAAGATGCAGTACCATCTGGACTAACTTAAAACTAGTCAGTAACTAGTCAAGCGACTAGCCTAAACTAGTCAAGCTTGCTGGACTAACGTCAAGCTGGTCAACAGACTAACTTAAAACTAGTCAAGCAAGTAAAATGAGACTAGTCTAGCATGCTGGACTAGGCTAAGTTAGTCATCCTTATTAGTCCAGCGATACAGACTAATTTAAAGCTAGTCTAGATGTGTACTGTCTGGACTAGCTTAAAGTTAGTCAGGCTGACCAGTTTAGGTTTTCAGTGTGGGTTAGCTGCTTCCAACATATTTTCCACAGATAAACGCGTGGTATTTCACGCTCAGACCTACAAAATAACTTTTTGGATCTATATATTCAAATTAGCATATCTGTTATGTCCAACCAAAAGGAACATATAGGTATCATATGAGAATCTTAATGCATGTAATGGCTGGCATTGTATGCAAAGAATAATATTTTATCTTTTTTTCTCATTCTGATAAAATGACGATTTTCAGGTCCAATTTGTATTTGAATAGAATACAATTTTGCATTTCATTCTTTAAAATGCAAGATTGGCTACTAAGAAAGCATCCGGTGAAAGACAAAACTGTCTAATTGTACAAAGTGGTCTTGAAAATATAATTCCAACGAAATGAAGATGAAAAGGCATCATACCCTTTGATTGATTTAATGACAAACATTTGATCTGGTATTGAATCGTGATTAAGAACTTGTGAAGACCAATTGCTGATACCATAGCATTCCAAAACTGCCGCCCTTTTCATTGATTTAATGACAAACATTTGATCTGGTATTGAATAGTGATTAAGAACTTGTGAAGACAAATATCTGATACTATAGCATTCCAAAACTGCCGCCCTTTTCATGAAATAAGAACAGCCAACCATGTGCGTTAAAAAATTAAAGCCTAATGAACTGAAATATTATCTGATGAATTGACAATTATCTATTATGTTATAATTTTCCATTTGCAACGTAATCTAAATATTCTACTAAGACTAGTTTTTTGAAAGTGTAAACTACGGAAAATATACGTGCAATATTTCACGCTACTATGAAACATAAATGATGTATTAATAAATTTTCAGAAAACAAACAATGTGGTGCTTTTAATTCACGTGTATAGTAGGCTTGTTCAAATACTTAGTTGTTAAAAAACGAATCGTTAGACAATTATTTTCTCAGCTTTTGTAAAATTAGCATATGAGTAAATTGTAATTCGATTTCATTGCGTCCATCAGTCCATGTAAGCCTATTGTGAGGTCTATTTACATTTAAAAAAATTTAAGATAGGGTAATTTACGATTTTGTGAATGTATTCATAAACTATGGATTTGAACAAGCCAACTGTGTCTGTCATTATGAAGTAACATGACATTGGTCATTTTGATACATTATAACAGGATGTTCCTAAAATTGTGCAAGTTGAAAAGTGCCCTCTTTGGTAAATTGAAAATACTTGTTTGCCACAAGTCTAAAACACTGTAATAAGCACTGTTAAAACACCTTATCATCACTAAAAGGAATTGTTTTAATCTTGAGATATATTTGATAAACCGCACCACAGAAGGGATCAATCACAACTGATTTTTACTAAGAAATTACTGTGCATGAAAAAAAGGAGAGCATCACAGTTGCTATTGAACTTTAAAAGCTTAGAATGTGCTCTTTACAATGATATGACATTGTATCAAACTTATAATATCCCTGGTTTGAAACGTCATTATTCAGCAAACATAAGTAGGAAATATATAGTATAAATAACAATGTATTTGTTCCTACAAAATGACACAGTATTGGAATTTCATTTTTATATTTGAGCTCCCTCTTATAACGCTGTTGAGAAAAATGTTGTATCATCACTGTGCGACGATTGAAGCTTCAACTTATGGTTCAAGACCTATTGATCAAGCTGTGAGTTGTTAGTGACTATACGTATTATTTATACAATATTCTTTTAGTTTTTATTTAAAAATATACAACCTTCGTATTTTCGTGGCACGAAATTTACAATGCACTGTGTACACCGCATAAACTATAATCATAATTATAGAACTGATTTATTCAGTGAGTATTATGACTTAAAACTATATGCACCATTTGCAAACCGAGTTTGCTGATATGACTTCAGAATTATAGATTTACATATATTTCTTCTCACACTGATAGTGACAGTAATAGTTTACCAGCAATATCATGCGTGTCGACGATGGTGTTCATATCTCTCTATCATGTCTATGATATCATATATTATGTGCTATTTTTAGTTCATAACGTCCTCCACTATTACATCTGCTAATTTGATAAAACAATGGCCGTTAGGTGAAGATGAGAACTCGACCCACGACCTGCTGATAACATAACACAAGTTTGTAAGACTATCATAGCATACACATTATGTATAAGGAGATTGCAAAAATTCAAACTAGTGGTTACATAAATAACATCAAGTTACCTCAAGTTGTACCTTTGTTCATTTTTAAATTAAACAAATCATAGATTTTTAAAAATCTTTTGAAAAAACAGATACCATACTTGACGTTATTTTAAGGAATGCATGTTACTGTTGATTAATTGAGGGTGAATTGAATAATAACCTAATATTTATATCAAAGTAAACTTTAAAATCTATATATATAAAAGGTAAGATTATTAATAGAAACACCATTATATGAGCAGGTGCTAATTATATAGTACAAAATTGGTTATAGGGACTTGCTGCAAATTCAGGTAGAAAAATCAAATGCTTTGAATATTTCAATCGGTCCTTTTTCCTTGCATGTTTTTAAATTTTTGCAAAATTGTCGTCATTTATCCTCTTTTCCCGTTGTATGCTACAGTTTCTCCTACTTCCCTTCCTCGAACTTTCCTTTTGCTACCTTCATGACTACTGTCCCACTTCTGAAGTGTTCAACTCTTTTACAAACAATAACACTCCCAAAATGTGCAAGCAATGTTTGGTCCCATGGATATTACAAAATTTATTAATGCTTTTTGTGTGAGAGCAAAATCCTCAAAGTCGTTACGAAAACATAGACTTGATATTTGTATTCCGATTGTGAGAAGTTGTTATTTTGATATAGGGTTGGCGATTTCTTATCTGATTTGCTCAGATAAAGCCCTAGATTGGTAAATTGACTGGGTTGTCCCATTTAAACATTAATATATTTCTTTAGAGAAATTAACAATGTCCAATATTGTATTGTTTTCTCTCTTCATGTAAAGCAATGTTTCTTTTGTAAATAAAATCTGTTGAGCTATAGCAAATAAAAATTGAATTGCAGCTCATTTTTACAGTTTGACATAAATGCATCAATTTTCCAAGCTTTATCATTTTGGATTTAAACAGGTGGTCTATTACAATATTTCACCTGTGCAATACTTTATGAAAGTTTTAGCTTATGTGGGGAACATGCTTATAAAGCACAAGACACGGAACCCTTGATATGTACCAATAGCCAACAAAAAGCTTAATGACATTCGACAAGCATTAGTCTTTTATTCCCACTATCCCCCACCATTTATATTTTCCTAGCGCTATAAAAGCTGCAACTTCCACTGTTCTCCAACCAATTATTAATCAGTACCATCCTTGTACATTAGCGGAAATCTGATTCTTCAAAGTTAAGTAGATTCCACTCAACGGGCAGGGTTTATTATTAATCGATGCCCCAAGACAAGATCGCTCCACCAGCAAGATCATGATTTTTTGTATAGAAATAGCCGCACGTGTTACTTGTATCGGTCATGATCTTGTACTTATTCCTTTTTTCTAGTGTGTAACAAAATCATGCTGGTTGCTTGGAGTGATCTGTTTCATTTTCCTTTCTTTATTGCTAGCTGCAACTGACTCCCTTAAGGGGTAGCAGGCACCCCTTATGGGAGTAAGACATACCCATTGCAAGCTATTAGTGCGTTGGTGTACTTTATACTGGTCTTTCGAGAAAGTACGTAATTATTTAGACTGACTAGCCTTTTGATAATCACGCAAAATTGTAACATCAAGAACAATAACAACAAGATGGCATTTAGACGCGCTATTCACGAGAGTATCGTAGCGCTTACTATAAAGAATAACATAACTAGATAGGTTCCTAACTTTTCTTTTGAGTGGATGGTGTGTTGGAAGGGTTATTTTGGTAGGATTTAGTTGGAAGAAGCATTCATGTCTTCACTGTTTAAGCTGGGTTTTTTATTTATTGGCCGTTGTTGTACTGGACCCTAGCGGAACCTTACGAACGTCGACCAGCAATACTTTACAAACAGGTGACGGTTACATTCCCCTTTATTAGAATTTGGGTTATTTCCCTGGCAGCGTGTAGTGAATACCGATAATGTATACCTTATACGAGTTGTTAAACGTATGTTTTGGTGTTGATGGTCATATAAAACCTTCAGGTATATATCTTTTGACATAAGGTGTACTGTAGCGAGTGTGCAAAAAGAGGGTTAGTGCACTATACTGCAACAACCACTTTATATTTTCAACAAATTAGAAATAATGACCATACCGGATCTACTTCTTGCTCAAATATATGCCTGTCACAATCATCAAAAATAATGCTTTTAATACATTGGCCCGTATTCCAGAATGGTGTTTAGCTATTAAAAACACGGTTCAAGTTTACTGTCCAGGAAATTATGATACGTACTGTCGAAGCTTCAAAGTGGAACATTTCAATGAGCCATGATGTTGGCGAGAAATTACAACCACGGATTAGCTAGACATGTTTCTGGAATACGAACCCTTACGTCTTAACTCTCCTAAAATTTCACGTACAGCTCTCATCTATCTTGGTTCAATACGTGTCACATGCCGATTTACCGTATGTGAACGGGGAAAAAATTGAAGCTGATGTTTATTAGACTGCACTTTGATGAAAAAAAATGAAATATCTGGAATAGTAGGCCTATTTTTAAAATCAAAGTTGGCCCCCGGAGCCGAAGTGTGTGTAGAAAGTGAAGGCAAAAACATGTCGACAAGGGAGTGTTTAGAGTATTGACACTGATGTTTAGAAATCAAACATCAGTGTTTATTGAAATGACACACGATGATATTTTGATGCCAAAATCTAAATTTTGTTTGAAAACTTTGGATTTATCAAACATTTTCAAGGTTTTTCTTCCCCGTAAAATATATTTTACTTGTGCTCGGTCCACTGTGGGAGAAAATACACTGAGATTCACCATACCCCTGTTCTTACATTGCGAAAAATATCAAGAAAATACTTAAGCAATGTTAAGCAAAATGACAATGATTAAAGTTTCGTAAGTTTAAAGCAATATAATTCATAATAAAAACGCATTTTTGGGGTCCATCTTTACACTGCTTATTGACCTATGAACATTGTATCCACTTAATTAAATTGACCAGAACTAATATAAGTAAATTACTTATAAAGGTTCACTATGTTCTATTTAACATAACAAAGGATCCCTATTGACACACCTGGTTTCTGTTTATTTAGCTCAAGATTATCTACATACCATGGGAATAATGTGAAATGAAAATGATATATCTTCCACATAATGGCAAGTTTCCCTTATAATTGGAACGATTCGCTAATTCATTTCAAAATTGCACAAAAATGGTAATCAGTCAATCTTTGAAATGAAATCATGATGACAATTACAAAAATAAAAAACCTTAGCTCTTCATTTTATCAGATTCATGAATACAAAATTCAATTAAATATCATTCTAGAAACACCCAAAATGGCGTGTAAAAAACCTACACAAATTGGAATGAGAAAACAGGAAGATGAGGTCAGGGGGAAGATGGAATAGAATTCGAACAACATCCCAATGTTCACAATGCAAAACTGAAAATCCAACAAAAAGTTGCGATTCCTTCAATGTAAAGCAATGTTTGTGTCAACCTAAATCCGCTGGAGTTGGTCGATCAACTCCATTGTGTCATTTTATATTGACTCTCTAGTAGGGGACTCATTTATCTTGCTGTAGATTTATACGGACGATACTTGCGTAGGCACAAATGGTTGTGCTCATGTTTTGTGACGCAATTCCTACCCCCCTGGCAATTGCCATCTACCTGCACTGCCTTACAATCTGAAAAACGTCACTCCGTTCGTAATAAACAATGGAAATATACAAAACATAATTAGAACAAATGTGTCTCTTAAAAACATGAATTTAAGGGGGAAGCCTGATGTTACTTGGCAGTTTGTTCCATTCATAAGCAGCTGCAATACTGAGAGATCGATTTTTAATTTACCTTGAGTAGGTTGGATCTTATTGCCCAAGCTTGTGATACTTTTCTGTCTATCTTCTGAAACTTTTCATCATCCTTAAAATATCAAAGTAAAATTTATAACCTCACCAGTATGAATGATGATAATTGTGGTTTAATAAAAGAAGATTATATGACCATGATTTATGGAAAGTGAAAATTATCCAATCACAATGTTACACTATTATTGTTTCAGGGTGCTCGTTAAAAAGTAAATAATCTCTGAAATCTTAACTTTCCGATACTCTAACAATATTGAATTGCCACGGATTCCCGCAGTTTTGACAAAAACAAATTACATCGTATTCGTTTGCAATGTCTCATTAAATTTTTGATACGTAAATAATGCAGATTCTGAAATAACAGAAAAGCACAATAAACATGCAGATACATTCTAAAATACTCCATAATAAAATGCGATATAAGCTCATCTTTATATTATTAAAAAACTACAAATCGGATATGAAAATTGAGAACCGTATTAACCATTAATAAAAAAAAACATGATAATAACCTTTCATGTCTGATACCAAAGTTTTAAGATCACAATTTATCCTCAAAAATTGCATTTTTTTTTCTTAATAAAATATGCGATTTGTCCCATTTGTATTTTAATGAAAACGTTGAATTTTCAAACAAGATAACTATAGTCAGGAACATGTATGTCTGTATTTTCATCTTGCAATTGTCTCTTGGAATGCAGGCTTTATTTAATTTATGAAAATAAGGTCCTGTACCTCGAGTTATATTCAATAATCTACTTACATTTTACCCAAAATGTCTTTATAGTAACTTTTATAATGGTTTTGTCAATACTTTGATAACCAAACATTTATTTGAACTCGAAATTCTGCGGAGTGCCAAATTACTCAAAATGATTTTTTATACGATCCGATATCAAAATCATACTGTTTATCAAATTTCCTTTCAGAAAATATCTACTTACGTTATACTTGTGTCAAATATTAAAACTGCAAAAGCTCCAAAACAGGGGTTGACTGAATAGGCATGATAGGAGGAAGTTTTATATACATTGTCACTCCAACCTAACTATGGGATACAGAGTTGTTGATTTGTGATGAACAACTTTTTGCAGCGTGTTTGAATACCTTTCAACAACGAAATTTTCCAGAAAACCTAAGAAGAGAAATTGGGATAATTCTAAATGTTTAAAAGCAATCTATCTTCATGAAACATTTAACAGAATGACAATGTGAGGACATAAAGCTCTCTAAAACAGCAATATTGAAATAAAACAACCTGATTTCCCTACACGTAATGAAAATGTTTAAACATTTTCAATATTAGTATCAAAAGTATTACATCTAAATAACACTAAACAAAAGAATAGTTTGTTTTATTCGCGTGGCAAAATGTGAGTGAATGGCAATGTTGACAGGCAAGCGACAAGCTCTGCTATGTCCCCATTAAGTACCACTTTGCTGTTATGTAAATATATCATGTATACTATAACACAAACAGATTAACCATAAATACATCTCAAAAATGCTACTTGATTTCCGTACTCTTTAAATTTCTATGAAATAAAATACGAAATATGTCTACATCGAAATCAATCAAAATTCATTTGTTTGATTTCACTTGATTGTATAAATCTTACCTTAATTTGAATGTTTAAAGCTGTATATATTCTTTGTCATTTTAACCATCTTGAAAATCCATAGAGCTGAATGCATATTGACCTCGAGTTCCTAGACGATATTATCGATTGGAATAACCTGCTAAAACTACAAATAGAATGATAAAAAATCAAGACGGGGATAAAAATTCCAAATGAAAATGTTTCTCTTTGGAGAAAAATCAAAGGAGTCAGAAAATCTTTTCAGCAGAATAAAATCCACAGTACCTGCCAAGGACAGATTTCAGATTATAATGAAAAGACCAAGGTAATTATGGTATTGTTCTCGACCTAATGAGATCGATCTATGAGTGATCATTGTAAACTGTGCCGTCATGCGAAAAATTATTTCACCATCATGAAACATTTTCATAAATGGTGAAACATTTTACTCCATGACAAAAATTTTACACCATGAGAAAAAATAAAAATGAGAATTTTCATTCCGAATGAAAATTTAACATAGTGGTGAAAATGTGACACCATGAGAAAAATTCTGAATGAAAATGACTACAAAATGACAAAGTATATCTAGGCCTTCAGACTTACAGTTATAAAAACTACTAATGACATTATCCATAAAAAGGACCGCAATAGTCACACAATTTGAAATATACCACGTATAACATTTGTATAAATATTACTTTGTCTTTCGAATAAACACATACAGAAACGTTAATCGTTACCAATTACGGAGAATGGTCTATGTGAAGTCGTTTACAAACCTATTATTTTGGTAATGATGCAAGATAATAAAAAAAAAATGTTTGGGAAGAAAAATTATCACTATTCGTCCTTATTTATTTATAGCATTAACTGAGACTCAAATAATACAATAATTTAGAAGGTTTCTACACATTATATACGTTCTACATGTAATAGATCTCATAATCTTTAACAGTTAAATATGAGAGTGTCTATTTTCTTCTTATTGACAGTTTGGGCGTGAGTTTATAATTATATTGATAGACTCTTGGCACAACTTTACGTCAATGCCATTACAAACTCTATTCTTCAACTTTCAGACTAGTGCGTTTGATTGATGTTGAAAGGAAATGGAACAAGCTCTTACAAACCGGGTTAGTCGTGGTTAAGGAGAACGGCTAATTGCTGATAAAGAATGGAAATTGTTTAAGTACTATTATTAATAGTGGTACATAACCCATAATTTCGTCTTGTTTAAACTGGTCAATCAATCACCCTAGTCAATGTGGCTGTAGCTTTGTATCACATAAGCTACATGTAAACCACCTAACCAAACATAAGCTTAACACAAATATCTACTAGATTTGTGTAAGTATTTTATTTGAAATGTCTTGATTTTGGCATACATTATTTTGATTAAATGTTTATAGTACAGTATAAATTATAGTAGCTGTCACAGCAAAATTATTAATTTCTCTGGCATTACGGCTTAAGGTCCTTAACAATACTTGTTCATTGTTTTGATTTTTTAAGCCATATACGTGCAGATGATTTATTAGCTGAAAGGATGGAGTCCGACTTCATTGATTTTTAGAATTAAACTATCTTTATTTTTATGGCTTGATGATACAAACAAATGTATTCCATGATTTAAATCTACAGTCTTCTACACCATATCAAAATCAGCCCTGTTCATTATTTTCAATTTAAAGACTAGTCTCCATAATGCAATAATACTGTGCGACTTAATTGATGGGTGAGACAGGCATTATATGATTATCGTGTTTGTTCTAAGTGCTTCTCGGAGCAGGTGTGGCAGGTGAAACCACACAGAACATCGAGCTACCGAGCAGGTTATTGCAATTTCATTGATCGTATGCTTCAAAATACGGTAAATCTACTTGGTGTTGCATATATTTCCTCTGAGGATTGAAGAGTTTACCTCACGGTGACTAACACATGAAAATTATTCAATTTCACGAGCGAATGAAAACTCGCTTTTCGTCATTTCTTTTATCTTCTTTATTTTTTCGTCTTTTCCTTGATGTTCTTCCCATTTCCCTTACCACTTTATTTTACCCATTTACCAGTTTACCGGAAAATGTCTAAGAAATCTTGTTTTGAAATATCATAAATAGAATATATTGTATTGCTCCCACATGTATAATGGACAATCGAATATCAAATATTCAAAATGTCTTTTTTACAATTTAGTGTACTTAAGAAGGTAATTTAATTGTTTGATTATTGTAAATTTTCTTAATTCAATTTACACTTTTTTACGAATCAAAAATATAAGAAGAAAAGAAAGATAATTAAAGATAAATGCAGATATGTCTGAGACTCATTACAAATAAATACGATGTAACCTTTTGTCAAAACTGTGGAAATCGATGGTAATTTGAATTTTAAAGAGTTATTGGAAATTTGTGATTTTAGTTTCAGAGATATTTGACTTCATAATGAGCCTCCTGAAACAATAAATAGTATTAAACTGTATTTGGATAATTATCACTTTTATTAATCGTTTTCCTACTATTTTCACTTATTCCTCCACAAGAGTTATCATTCATATAAGTAAGGTAATCAATTATTTCAATCATTGTATCAGTCTGATTATTTAAAATG